>VZTL01055053.1:10590-22462 GCA_013400535.1 Scopus umbretta | reverse complement strand
ACAAGAAATGCTTAGTTATCCTTGCTTTCAAAAAACCCACAACCTGAAGATGCGTATGCACTTGAACATATATCTCAGCTATGTAATTTTCCCCTAAAATACCAAAAGAAGTTTCTTGCTGTGGATTGAACATGTCCCAGAACCAAGTGTATTGACTCACAGTGCTTAGAATCCGCCTCACCCAATTGTTCAAAATCAGCAAACTCCAGTGCAAAACTTAAAGATGGCTCAGTGAGTTTCAGACAGAATTCTTACTTGTTTATAGCTTTGTGTGTCAGGATTGACAGCAAAGGTTGTGATTAAACCTGACTTCCAGACCCATGAATAGAGAGATTTCTGAAAGTTTTGATAAACCTCTACAATAATGTGAATGATAAAACTGTAATTAAAAAAAATAATTTTTGTATCCGGGTTCTTTAGATTCCTGCATTTGTGGGGGATTTTGCATTGTAGAAGGAATGTGCTCGATTTTGATGAAGACTTCTGTCTTCCTTAACTCCACTCTGCCGCAGAAGGATCACGACATTTTTGCAGAGCCTTTGTGCAAGGTCTAACACATATTGTGATTCAGACCGCCGTGAATGAAGCCTGTAAGACCCAGGTTATCCTTTTACATCTGCGTCAAACACGTACAGGAAATCTGCCAAATTTTTACATTTTATGTACTTTTAGATCTGGTCTTCTTAAATTCCATGCTCTCGTAAAGCATCTATACAAAAACTTTCTACAGGAATACTGGGTCAGAGCATGGCTGAATTGTAAAGCAAGGCACTCAGACATTAACCCCCCAAGGTAACTAGTGCAGAGAATTGTAAGTGTGCGAGGGATGCATGGGCAAGGCTGCCTGCGTCTGATTTATTTGGGTAAAGAGGTGCTTGTTACCTCATGATCTTTTGCTACCAACACACAAAAGAAAAGTAAGCTTGAAGAGTTTTGGTTCTGTTTTTCGCAGTTTGTGAGCCAGTGATACAGGAGCAAACTTCTTTTTCTTCCTTCAGAATTTTTTGAGGCAGTTCAATAACATATCAAGGATGTCTGAGTGCAGTGAAGAACCAACACACTGAAAATCACAGCAAGCAGGGGCATTCCTATGCTGTCTCATGCCACCCAAACAGTCTAAATGCTATGGTAATCTCCAACAGTTTGAATTAACTCTACAGACTGCTCTGACATTTTAAATAAAGCCTCACCATGTAATTTAGGCCTAGCTTCATCAATACGGCTGAGCTATGGTCTATTTGATGCATTGCCATGACCACTAAAATTCTCTTTGGTGCCTGATATAGGTTAGAAAAAACATGATGAAGGGCTGCAGTGTCCCCATTACTGTCATTCATGGTAGAGATCAGCCAGCTTTTCAACCCAAGGGCTGAAAAGAGTGTGCCATCCATATATTGGTTTTATGCCAATAGAAATACTTATGGGATGATCCTGGTAGGTTTCCAGATACTTTATGGGGCAGGAGTGGCATGAAAGTGTGGCAGCAGACTGGAAATCTAGCCCCACTATTCCACTCAGTTCTTTGTTTGCTAATGTAGATCATCAACAGCTACTTTTAATCTTCAAAAATGGGTGTTTTAAATTAATAATGAAGTTGACAAGATGCAGTCTAAATGAGTTATTCCACTTCATTACATCTATTTCAAAGACATTATCGGAGATCAGAACGACTAAGAAGCATTCTGGATATCAAACTTTCATACTGGATTCAGTGAACCCTCCGTCAGTCTTGAGGGAGAAAGAACAGTTCATCCCTATCGAAAAATTAATTTCTCTAATGATGATACTACTATTAATGTACATAAAATGCATATGATCCAGGTTTAAAGGAATGGTATGCACCTTCTGTCTTTTTCATGAGTAGTTATCAAATAGCTTTATAATTCCAGTGAAATTTAGTGTAAGTAAAAAGCACTGTCTTATCCAGACACACAGAAAAGGCTGTTTATTCCTATGAATGCTTACTAAAGAGACATAAATGCATATCATTAATTATTGAAAAGACATATAAATACGTTTGCATTATGCAATGGGTTAGCCTCCCTCTACAATAGTCCCACTCAGACTCATCAAGATGAAACACTCACAAATACTGAGTAATCTGCCCTGATCTGCCAAGTCTGACACTGTAAATGCAAAAAGATGCAAAAGGATAAACTTCCATATTCTCCATTGTTAAGTACAGCCGTAAGACACATTAACTGCCATTTATACAGCTGAAAGCCACACATATGCATCCACGTGCTTATTCATACTGTTTGTACACCAAAATATAAATGAAGTGTAACATGACATATGTATTTTCTATATGACATCCTCGCTGTGTCTTTTTTAATTTTTTTTTTTCACCGAGCTGCATTTTCCCGCCCATTTTTAAATTTACTGCTTAGAGATTTACTAGCAGAATAGTTTCACATAGAACAAAGATAGCCCTTTATTGGTTTTACTCCTTTAGGTCTTTAGCACTGCAAACAGCTTATTATAGAAGGTCTCGAGCAGTGCCAGCAATGTAGTAAGAATTTCCTTGACATAAAGAGAAGGCAGTCCCTGTGAGCAATAATACTTACCTTCCACACAGTGAAGCAGGGAGGTTAAATTAGCATTTGTGAAGTACTTGGAGTTCTTTGAATGGAGGATGCCATAGAATTGAAGGCTAAAGCAAAGTACATTGTGAAGCAAAAATGTCAACAATCAATGCTGTTCAGTAATGGCCATAATTTTTCTATTAGCAACACATGGAAATGAGGTTTATGCTAGATCTGGATCAGTTATTATTTCAGACTGAAGTCTTCCATACAGGCACTTAATTATATACCCAGGGATATGAATAAGTAGCCTGGTAAATATGGTCAGATAAGTAATCCCTGTCTACATCTTGGTCTCGATCCATGTTTGCTTCTAGAGGCTGTTCTTCTCTTTCAAGCATAAGAATTAGTAATCATATTTAGCCTCCTGCTCTTGCAGGCTCTACTATGCTTTCTTTTTCTGGCCTCACTCTGGGAGAATCTGATTATCAAGCCACTTCCCTTATAACAGTTCCTCCTAGAGATAATTTTTGCCATTCTGCCCATCAGAAGCAGCATTTCTTGATGAAACCATGCATGCTACATATGTAAGTGTGCATGCTTAACAGCATCGCATTTTCTAGTTCTAGTCTTGAATTCCCTACTTCACCCCAAATTTAGCACAATATTAGCTCCTACATATGTCATTTCTAATCTGAGGCAAGGTCAATAACTTGCTCCTGTCAATCTTTGGATCTTAAAAAAACAAAACCACTTTCCAGAACTGCAAGATACTTATAGTACCACCACTTCCAAGGTGAGCTCTGGCACTCAGCACTTCTGGAAAACCGGCTGTCTCATCAGGCAGCTAAACAAAGATTGAAAAACCTCAGTAATGTTGGGCTCGTTCTTCTCATAAGCTGAACTCAACAAGGCATCAGGAAATGTTTGGCTCTTTTTCTGAACACAAAGTAATTAACAGGTAATTGTTTTCCTCTTAGAGTGAGTATTCTTCAGCAGCAGGATAAACATAGTTTGGCTTAGTTAATGATGATGTTTAAACACTGCTTTTTGTATTTGGTATATTTTTGTATATTTTGAGCAGTCAACATTGTTCTTACCTATCTGGACAAAACTCAAGGAGAAATTATCTTTGATTCATATTCTTTAAGTAGTATTTTGGTTCAATAACTACAGTCAGGTCCTGTACCTGCTGTGGAAATTATGTTTTGTTGTGATAGCCTACGAGGAAACATTCCTACCATGACCTTAAGAATAAATTAACTCATCTTTCTATCCAGTGCCAAATCCATGACTCTGTTTTTTATAGTCCTGATTTTCAAGAAGTTGTGGGCTGCGTTTCTGGATTTCTATTCCAGTATAAGCAGCGTTGATGAAATAAGAAAATCATCCCACAACCAGAAGATACAAGGAAAGAAATGGGGAATGCCCCATCAGCAAGCAAACATGGCCCCATTATGTGCACTGGATAGAGCTGCTGAAGGAAGAGCAGCAGTGAGCATCAGGGTCGCACTGGGCAATGACTATGCCAGATACTCACCTGCATGGTGTGTGTGTAAACATAGGAGTGGCCAATTTTTCTTCTGTGCTGGAATATACATTTTTTCCAATTACGTGGTCATTCTCAGACTGCAGAGTAAGCTAAGGAATGGGTGGAGGAACTTATATTTGTCACTGTTCACTACAGTTGTCTGTCAGGACTAGAGATTGCAAACAGCCTGAGTATAGTCCTGCCCCTGTAAGAGCCAGTGGAAAATCTCTCTTTTGGCTTGGAGGCAGCTTGAGCCAACCATCCTGTGCAAAAAGATGCATCTCTTGCTCTACAGAAATAGTAGCAACATCTACTGCTGGGCAGAAAATATGCCAGAAATAAAATCCTACCTCTTACAGATGCTCCTGACAAAGAAAATGATTTGTCCTCTTCTGCTTCCTCTTTTATCAAACAATTTAGCTAATTTGGAGAAGGAGAAAAATTCTTTCCCTTTATGGAAAACAGCCTACAGCCATGGTCCTCATATGTCTGTCATGAGGGGATACATGGACCTCTCTATCAAGAGGACAGAAAGAGCCTCCTAACACTTCAGTCCATTTTCTCAAAATTCTTTAAAGAGAACATGAAAATCAGAATTTAAGCAGCCTTGTAGTGCTGCTGTCATCCATGCCACACACAGAAATGAAAATCACACCCCGGTCCTGTTGGAGGTATCTGATTATAAAGTCATAAGTCTGACCAGGTCTTTCCACACAGCATCACATTGGAAGTTCAAATATGTTGTTTGCCTGCTATGACCCCTAATCCTTTTTCAGAGTAAAAGCTTTCCAGCAAGTAATCTTATAGGATTTGCTTCTAGATATATGCACTTGACTGTATTAAAGTGTTGGTAGTGATCCCAGTTTACCAAGCAAGCCAAAATCAGAAGGGCTTAGTCCTTTATAGGTTGTGACACAGTCAACACTGTACAAGACCAATTAAATGTATAATGCATGGAGTCAAGAAGAAGGAGTTAAATGACTACATCCCACCACTGAAATGGCCCTTAGGTTGCCACTGGAGGCCAGTACAATCAAAAATGTCCTCCTGTGGGTGGACAGATTTGGTTGAAGAGCAACTTCAAGCTTGGAAGAGTAGGAAGTGAGAACATACCAAGCCATACCATTCACGCTACAACTTCAAAAGCATAGATGAAGAATTTGGTCTTACATTAGCAGACTGAGCTTTATGCTCAGAGGCCTTAGCAAAATTATAACATGCACTGAAAATACCAGAACTATTAAAAGATTAGGAATTATTCTAAACACATAGAAAAAATCACTATGATTTTTATGTATCTACATATGTAAGTTTTAGCATACATTCATGTATCTAATTGCCTAATCCAGATTCTTTTCAAGTGAACAGAGGTCGCATTTGGTCATAAGGTAGTACAAATCATAATCTCCTTCCCCTATTAAATATGTGCTCATCTTTTTTTGCTTAAAACGTATTTTACTTTTATTTGACATGTATCTGACATCTATTGAACCTCTGCTGAACAAATCTGTCACTGAAATTATAACTTCAGAAATTTCTTAGCAGACTTTGACAATACTTTGCTGTCACTTTACTGTACAGCTGTGTATTTCTGAGCCTAGAGCAGCAGTAGATGGGGCATGCGGTATGTGGTCGAAAACTCAGTCCTGAAGTACCGCACTGCCACCGACTGTGAGGAAAACGCATTATGCTGAACACCAGCCACCTCTTCCTTGTTGTTCAACTTCTTTCTACAACAGACCAAGTTCTTGTTTGGTTAAAACCTGCTTCCAGCGTGCTGAAAATCTCAAATAAATAGTTCACATCACCTGGCAGAGCTCTTGAACAGAAGGTAGGTCACCCTTCCTGGCCTTGACTGAAGGCCTGCTGTCTTAATAGCTTTTGCCTAACACTTTCTGTCCATCAGCTCCTGCAGATACTGGACAACATGTAAAATAAAAACATGCTGTAAATGCACATAACTGATTGAATACTTTTCAGCACGTTAAAGTTACTGTTGAACAGCAGCCCTCCTTTTGCAGAAATGGACAATTTGCCACCTAGATTTGCTGCCAAGAGCCAGACAAGTAGGTGAGAGACCAGGCTTAGGCTTCAGGCTTAGGTTTTACTCATTTAGCACAGCAAAGAAACAAAATCACCTGCTTTTAACAGCCTTTTCTTTTTGGAAGAATACAGAGACAGTTTCTCCTTTGCAAGTCATTGCTGACTGCTTCTCAGCCATAGTTTATGCCACTTGTGCTGCTTCCACTCAATGTAAGCTACAGCAGTGTAATGCTTGTGCTGGCAGAGCAGACAGAAGCCGGACAAGTGACAGTAATGAAGCATCCCTGGTTCAGTACACAATGGCCATAGCCAGAATACAACCACTGTTGTATTAAAATATAATTATTACAATTGTACAATCATTGCAATTATTCATACAACAGCAATTCACCACTGACAGCAAAATGCCTGCACTTTGTCAGTATGAATAACAAAATAATGCACCTTTAAAAAAACAAGTTGGTTTTGCTTGAACAGAAGATGTAATGACCACAAAGCCAAGGTAGGTTAAAAGTCTGCTGTCAGCTCCATGGATCACAATTTCTATGGCACATGGAGAAATGAAATTTGGATTTCATTTCAGGCAGCATCCTTCCCTCTTTGAGGAAATGGTGCAGCTGTGATCAATTCCTTCAGAGTTACTTTGTGTTCAAAGACAGGACTGTCAATTAGTCAATGAGTAATAAATTTTAAAAGTCAATTAGTAGTAAATTATCTAGTAAATTTCTGTATACTCCTGAAAATCTGTTTCATGCTAATGTCTGTGAAGCCTAGCATGACTTCACCTAAATTTTCTGACAGATGTTCCCCTTCCCACTATCAGCAGCTTCAATGGAATATTAAATATTTGTATTTAAGCTGACCTGTGGACTTCCTTAAATTAATTCTTACATCTGGCTAATATCAATATAAAGCTGCTATTTCTGCATTGAATACATTAGAATACACTTTACCTATAGAAGCAGCAAGTTAGGTAGTTTTTGGTACACAGACTTGTTTAGATAAATCTGTAGAATAAGATTAGTGCTTAGTGTAAAAGAAAAGATTAAAAAAAAAAAAAAGAAAAAAAAGCCTGAGTCTGTGGTGTGGAAGCGCAATGTACTCCGTAACTCCAGACTTCTGCCTTGGAGGCTCTACCAAGACAATAAAATTAATGACCAAAATCAATACCAAATAGTAAGGAGTTGCACGGGTACTGACTTTCATGAGTCCAGGACTTTCGTCCCATTTCTGATACGTGTCTCCATCTCTCCCATTTCTGGTCTATTAACCTTGGTGTTATTGCCAGACCCAAACCAAAAGCTACTCCAGCAGCAAAAGTTATCCTTGTGATGTGGATGACTGGGTCCCCTAATGCATCAGACAAAAGATGTCTCTAAGATTACACAGATTTTAAGGTTGTCCTTGTGGGAACCAGCATGCTGGATAAGGGGAAGGAACACAGCTGGTTGCTCTGTACAGAACAGCACAACACACGCCAACTACCACCTTTCTGTAATCGTCAACTCTGCAATATGCCAACCGCTCCATATTCTGAAGAACATGACCTCAATTTGGCACGGTTTATGGACCAGTAAAAGAGCCCGTTAGCTATTCTTCGTATAACTTTCTCCCTCATATGAATTCTCTCCTTTATCTAAATTATCTTTTTAATTTTTGAAGTTCTTCAAACACACAAAAAAGGCATTTCCTATGAGATGTAGAGTATACACTCACACCTCCTAGCCTGTACCCTTACCACTGTGTATTGTTATTCCCTTAGAGTCATACACAGGAAAAGTAATTCAAGTGGTCCCCCAAAATTTAATGAATAGTCTACTTGGGATATATGAGCACATCCAGGCCATGTTCTTCTCAAGCCATAATTCTGACTGGAAAATTGACAGCCTACTTTAATTTCTCATTGATGCTTTTTATCACAGTAACCAAAGGAACTACTGGAACAGCTGCTGTTGAGGAGGGTGAGTACGGAGGCTAAATGAATTGTTGTGGACAGAAGCCACACAAGACCAAGCAAAGAGGTTATGTTTAACTGCAGAAGCATCGCAACTCCTGGGTATTTCATCATTTGGGCATCTGCTGGTGTTTTGCAACTTCTGCTGCAGGTGCTTTAGAGGGAGAATACTGCTACCTACCTGGCTCCATCAACCTGATACAAAGTCGGGAGGATGCTCCTCCTTTGAGAAGTCCTTTTCTCCTCCTTCCCAGAGCTATACAGATCTGTTCCGGACTGCTGCTATCACTATGGTTACAGCCAGTCTCTCCAGGAGCTCTGTTTGTACCACTGGCCCTAAGGGCAAAAGGGAAAAGCAAACCAACAGCACTGGTCCTGATGCTGGCTCAGGCATAAACAGGATGGGGTCTGAACATCTGCCTGGGCTGTGAAGGCAAGAGGAAAGGGCATCGAAGCTGGCTGAAGAACTGGAAGACCTGAGAGGAAAAACTGGGAAACAGGAGAGCAATTGGGAAACAAGCACATAAGGAAATATGGTGAGAAAACCCTAACTTAAAGTGCACGAAAGAGAGTCCTACGTGCTTCACATCACCTGAGACATGGGCATCTGTGGTGCATAATTCCGGTGCGAGGTGTGATGAATCAGCCTCTAGACATGCCTCCTTCCCTCCATGTGGGTGCCTGAAGATGAGATTAACACAGACCAACTCTTTTTTTCTCATTTCAAAATCAGTTAAGAATTATCTTTGAGCATTTTTCTCAAAATGGCTGTTCAGCTTGTCATTAATATATCTTCTCTCCTTTGGGGTCTTCATTATGAAGTTGAAAGCACAGTTACAAACAGTCGAGAAAAAACCCACAATCCTGGGTTATTCTTAACAGCAAGAACCCTTGCCAGCTGTTTATATGGCCCTTGTCTAGACCTCCCAGTGCATCCCACCAGCCAACCTGTGAACCTGGGATTCACAGAGTCTGCACATCAGGCAACTTCTCAGGACTGAGTCTAAAACTACCTTGTCAGATGGTAACCCCAGGCCCCTGTCTATTTAGGGCTGGGTACCTTCCTCCATGGTCTCCCTTTATTCAAGATGGTTCCTATTTCCTGTGTGGCTTTTATTACATATCTGACCTCCTGTTTTGTGGGGTTGTTGGGGATTATTTTGGGGGTGGTGGTGGTTGTTTTTAAATCCAAAAGCAATACACCTTCAGTAGATCACATCCTATTACTCTGAACTTTAAGACTAATGATGGTTTCTTCTTGTCTCACTCTCTTAAAGCATCTTAGGCTTTCAGAAAGATCATCGTGCACCAAAAATTCAGACAATGTGCTTGTCGAGAATGAGATTTGTGTGAAATACCTCCAGAACCTCTCAGGGTCAAGTGGTCCTGGTTTTGCTCAACAAGATCTCTGTATGCAGTAGTCAATGGAGGTCCATCCACTGACTTCAAGAAGAAATAGAGGAGCCCCTTGTAAAGCAGTACTGACCAAACACAATACATATATAAATAAGACAAATTTTCTTGGTGGTTTGTATTCATGACACTGGTTATTTGTTGCTGAATATGCAAGTAATGGAAGATAAATTAAGATCTTAGAAATGCTTCTGTAATTGTAATCTTGCAATGTGTTCCTTTTGCATACTCCAGGTCAGGACTTAGCAACCTGCTAGCTTATAACAAAAACACTGGAGGATCTCTTTATTCTTTGCATTTAAATTCATTTTGTGATACATAAATGTTAAGGCAATAGTACAAATTGTCTAACTTATCTTTTGCTTAAATATTTTGACAATACAAAGATATAAAATGAGCTGAGTATTAACAACCATAGTTTTTTTTGCGACACAGCCGAGAATTTCAGTGACAGAAACTGCTGATAACAACATGGACTAATTCAGAAAGTATCCAGATCTTCACATTAACCTTGGTTCAGAAGATGTGCACTAGACATTAATACAAAGTTGCATTACTAATTAAATACTTTGCCTAGCATAAAGTTGAAAACTATCTTGCTTGCGGCAAGTAAAGCGACTCTAAATCTCTGCTGGGTGAAATGGGCAAACTCTGAAACTGTCTGTGTGGGTTTTTTCTCTTCTGTAACGTACCAGTTAAAAAGAAACCTCCCGTCTTTTTGAAAGTCAAGCCATTCTAAACTCTTGTCAGTATTACCAAGAAGAGTTCAGAGTCACTCTTAACGCCAGTAATGGGACACGAAGTATCCATAGTTCCCAACTGTTTCTTTCCTCTGAAATCAATGTGCGCTCTGGCCCCAATAACTGACCACGAAGTACAGAGGGAAAACTGTGTGTGTGCCTTTGCTAAGGCACACTTCTAGCTCCCCCAAATCACCCCGTTAATGATGAGTTTCTAGGAATGGAAGTTAACATTTCTGTGGTAAATGAAACATGGCTTCTAAATATTACTGAAATTTGTCTGTACTTGAACAGTAGACTATAGTAATGCTAAAGAACACAGGGTTATATTATCTTTCTGTGCAACTCCAGCCTTTATTCATTTGACACTCATTACTGAATAGAGCTGACAAGCACGGACACTGTGGTTATACACATTGTCATTATTGGAATATGACAGTCTTACTTATGGGAACATTCAAAGTTTGCAGACCCCTAAGGCTTATTCCTAACAGTAACATATGCTTTACATATTTTTTTTTTTTTTGAAAGCAAATCCCTCTCCGTATTCAAACACTGCATTTAAGAAAACATTTGAATGTTGAAATCCAAATGTCTCTATCTGCTCTGCAGAAATGGAAGAGGTTTAACCAATATTAAAAGCCTGAAAATTTCAACCCATTTCTGCAGTGGACACAGGCACCATTTGAACAGTTATTTTGGAAGAGATTTTCCATAGAAATGGTAACTTGAAATTTGAGCTTTGTTTTAACCAGATTCCCAAGCTTTCAGGCTACCTAGGACTTTAAAATCTCTTGGTTGATAGGTTAAAAAAAAAAAAAAGTATTAAAAAAGCTGCTGTTTTATACTGTCACAGACCACGATCCCTCGTCAATATTCGGTTCTGCTCCCGGCATAATAAATGAAAATGGTGCCGTACGTCTTTGCACGCCACACAACCCACTTACCACTTCGTACGCCTAAATCTTCACGGCTGACCGTGCCTCCTGCTTTCCTCAGCTAAGCAATCACACCCGCTTCCATCCTCTTCCGAAATCTCTTCGGACGGCAGCTCGGAGTTAATTCCTACCAGGACCATTTCGTTTAGACCCCACTCACTCAAATCACTTTACTCCAAAACTTAAGTTCAGCCAAATTGACGGTGAGGGATGAACGCCCCGTTTCTCAGTGCTCCACGGCTCACGCCGTTCCACAGGGCTCCAGTTCCACCACAGAACTGTGGCGAAAGACCCAGCCTAGCGCTGCGTGGCCACCAAGACCTTTGGGATACCTTCGGTAAGGGGAGGGAAACCCTTCCGGGGACATGTTTCGGGTGTCTTTGATAACAACAGCAACATCGTAACAAGGTTCTGGAGAGATCTCGCGTGTGCGCAGCTTTGGGATCCCTCAGTGCACTATTGCAAGCGTTACGGACAGGACCACAGCGCAGAGAAGGGAAGCATCGCCGGCTTCGGTTCCTCCCCCCTCCCAAAATCCAGGCCCCGCGGATCTCCACCGGGCTCTCCCAGGGCCACCTCCGGCGAGCGGAGCGTGGGGCTGGCGGCCCGGGCCGCGCCTCGCCGCGCACCCCAGCAGGTGCGCGTCCCCTTTAAGAGGCGCGGCGGGGCCGGGGGTGCGGGAGGGCAGCTCTGCCCCACGGTACCGGGCGGCCCGGCCCGGCCAAGCC
>VZTL01055053.1:0-10274 GCA_013400535.1 Scopus umbretta | reverse complement strand
GGGGGGCTGCGCCTCGGGAGGGGCCGGCCTGCCTGGAGGACCGTTGTCCGAGCGGCGCGGCTGTGGGTGTCCGTCTGTCCGTGCGTGTCTCTTCCCCGCCTCCCCTCGGCCATAAACCCGGGATCTCCCCTTCCCCTCCCGTGTTTTCCGCCTCTGCAGAGCAGGCAGCAGCAGGCACGCCAACGAAGATGTCGGGTCAGACGCTGACAGATCGCATCGCAGCTGCTCAGTACAGCGTTACGGGATCGGCCGTAGCCAGAGCCGTCTGCAAAGCCACCACGCATGAAGTGATGGGGCCCAAGAAGAAGCACCTGGACTGTGAGCATCCCTTTTTATTTCCTCAGCGAAGGCCTGGGGCTGAGGAAGCTGCCCGCGGGGCTTTTTAGCGTGCCTTTGAGCCGTCTGGCTGTCGCGCTCGCTGTAATCCAGCTTGCAGACCGTAAGGGTTGTGAGAAATCTTCAGGAGAGGACGAGTTATTATTGTATTTCTTCTCTTATTGCATAATACTGCTATTTCAGCCATTTTTATTCCCCCCCATGACCTCTTGCCTTTTAGCCAGAAAGGCAGCGTGAAGCATGCCTGGCAGAGCAGGGGCTTGGAAAGAGGGGAGGGAATTGGACACAGGGCAAAATGGACACATGCTTGTCACTGCCTACTTTAGTCAGGATTAAGCTAGGCAGAGACGTAAATGCTCCCCCAGGAGCTGTCCAAGCACTAGTAGGAGCGTGGCCGTCTCCACAGCAGACTTCTGAAGAGGTTTCAATGGTGGTGTGCTAAAATGGCAAGGCACTTGGATAACACTGCGCTGTAGATTGGGACGGCCTTTGGAGAGTTTAAGGGCTGTTGCTGAGGTCCCAAATATGAGAGAGCAACTTCATGAGCTGCCCGGTGGTTTGCATCATTTTTACTTGAAGATGACTGGTGGCTTTGTCTCATAGATTTATGATCTATTCTGGACTGGCATTAGCTAGTTAATGCATGAAACAAGGTTGAAGTCAAAACGTTTCTTAAAAAACAATGAGCTAGTGATGCTTTGTCTTGACAATTTTATTTCTTTTCAACCCACTCAACTGTCAGTCTCTGCTTGGAGACACCAAGGAGTAGAATGGTGAAAAAATTTAATCACATGATGTTAGTTGGCCTTGTTTACCAGTAGTAACTCTGTCCAGCATTGAATTCAGTAATCAACAGCAGGTTTTAATGTCTAAAATTTAAGTGGTTTTCCCATTTTTATGGACACTGTAAGAAACACTTTCAAGAAGAGATCAGCAGGTTTTATACTGAGCAGTCTCTTGGCTGCTGGCTGTTACTAAGTAATGCCGGTGCAGGTGCATGTAAGTACAATTCTGATGATGCTGTATTTCTTAAAAGGAGGTAGTCTTACTTCTGGAAAATTATTCCAGATTTCAGTGCTAATGACTTCGTAGCTAACCCATAAAGTGGCAAACACCCTGTTGGTCTTCCAGTATATCTAAATACTCTGGTATATGTGTCTAAGAGATGCTGACGTAAACAGCATTGATTGAAGACTGACTTGAGTCTAAACTGTAGCTTAAATAGATTGGCTGTCTTGATATCGTGTGTTCTCTTGTTTTCTCGAGTGTTTTAAACAACCATCTTGGTTATTGATGTCTCCTATGTTGGTGTTTGGTAGCTGTTGACACTTGGTAATCTGTAGGCTGTGTCTGGACAGTCCTACTGTACCTCTTACTAGAAGCTTTAGCTTAAAAAAAAAAAGCCTAGCTCATGTTTAAAAGCATGCGGTGTCTCTGCGTCTTTTAANCTTCCCAGAATTCACAATATGAACCCAGACCCATGTGTATTATGGCTTCTTCACTGATAACCACAACCAGTTTTATGTATATAAGTATATATGTGTGTGTATATCTAAAAATAAAAGCACTATCTGGAATAGGCAGGATTAAAGTGAGGTAGAAATAATTTACCAGTGCTATATTAAGGTCTGGAAAGGGATTGTGTTTGGATATTGGTGTTAATATTACTACTTCAGCAAATGAGCATGGGGAAGACTGAGGCCGGTAGCATTCCATATAATTTCATACCCATCTGCATCTAAGACACACAAGAGGAAGAGAAATGATCATTTCCTGGGAAGATACATCCCCAATCATTTCCCCTTCTATTTTCCAAGCTGTATATAACAGTTGAGAGTTCAACTGGTATTGTTAAGGACAGAATCTTGTCAGTGGGAGACACGCACATTCAAAATTGTGGACTATAAATGAAAATCAGGTTCATGTTTTGGAAAAAAAATATTCTCGGGCTTTTAAACCTGAGGCGTCTCCTTAGAACTATGAATTGTTAGGCAGTTCCTTGAACTCTGGCATACATCTTGTTCACAAGTTTAAAATGGGCCTTATATATTGTAATTAGGGGGTAAATTAAAAGTTCATCCTCTGAAAGAGCAATACCCCATGTAGACAGGAGGTACTGCTAGTTGGAGGTAGATCTGAGCCATGTGGCTGACTGCATTTCAAGTTGGATAAGTAGCATTTGAAGACATGTTGAAGGGAAGGAGAGGTAAAACTTGCCAATACCTTAAGATAAGTTCCGAGTCAAGTTGCAAAGGATTTGGACAAGTGAAACTTAAGGTACCAGAGCGCGATGGTTGGAGCAATGCTTTATGAAGAACTGTAACTCTAGTTTTGGTGTGTGGGTTTTATGTCCTTAGGGAACTTCGTAATTTTATTTAGTGTCTTAGTGGCCAGGTGTCACGTCACACAACCTATCTTCCACTGCCCTGCTTAGCAGATGGGCTTTGTAAATTAAATGGAGCGGTCAACTATTTAACATGAGTTAAGTAGTCCTGTGGGGATAGGACACAAGGATGCCTGTCCTTACATGTTTTTCTGCAGAAGGTTATAGAGGTTATAGTTATTTTTATATATATATATAGTTCCAGAGGGTTATAGAAAGATAATAGGTGACAAGGTGTGGGGTGTATTTTTTTTGTTTGGTTTAGATTTTTTTAGTGAGTACTACTTAGAGGGAATTTGCTCTGAGGAGTAAAAAGCGTGATTTGGGTATGAGTGCACGTGTGTGAGGAAGGGAGGGGAGAACAGAATTAATGTCTTCTGTGAACAGAAGCTGAGCTGCAAAGTGTTTACCTTTGTGCCGTTTTCTGTACACATAGCTTACAGGTGCAGGCTTTAATATGGGTGCTGCATAGTGGCTGTCCTTTGGCATGAACTCAGGGTGCTGCACAGGCTTGTCATGTAAAGTAGTACTGAAGTATGATTAGGTTGCTATCATATACTCGTTAGTAAGATTTACCGTTTTCTTGAATTCCAGCTCTCGCGCTAGTGAGTTTCCAGCAACTGCGGGAAGTAGTGCCAGATGGCATTAAATGCGTTTCCCAAGTCCCTGTGGGGAGAAAAGGAATGTAAATCTAGGATGCTCTGATGGCTTGGGGCAAGCCATTGCAGTTGGCACATTAAGAGCTCTGACCCTTTTGGACTTAACAAACTTGCTGTCTTGAAGCCATATGATTTTGGTGACTTTATCTCCCTCAGCTAACCATGTTGTGTTAAATAAATTACAATTAGATACAGCAAGTGAGGAAAGCATTTCCATGGAGAAGTGGGGATTAGCAACTTGATTTTGCTGCAGTGAGAAGGGCCACTGCAGAGTGGCTGAATGAGATATATGGACTATGTTATGGATATATGAGCTGTGGTAATTCAACTGGGAGGGCAATACTAGTGCCCAGCATAGAAGTTTCATTATCAGAATTGTTCTGAAAGATATGTTAAGGCTTCATTGAGGGTGTAATTGTGTGGGGCAAGTAAAAGCCAGTGTCCAGCCTTGAAAGGGGGTGACTGATTGTATCAACAGGGAAAAGCTTTCAGAAAAGGGAAATGACTTGGCTTTCAAATGTTAACACACACAAAAGATGAGGGAAAAATAGGTAGATCTGAACTTAGCTCCTTTTATAAAGGGTCTCGCTCAGAAACAGACTGTCAAGCTTTCATTTAGGGAAGTGAATTGGAAACCAGTGAGATGTTTGTGTCTGCAGTTGGTTGCAACAAGTTCCTGTTTCTGAAAATGATCAAAACGGCTGGGATTTTCCTTGACTTATTTTGTTGAGTGAATTGCCTTGCATCAGGAGGAAGTTCTGGAGTGTGTATTCTAAAAAGACCATGTGGTGCCTCCTTACTTCTTCAAAATAATTCTTGCAAGGTACAAGGCCCTTCTGGAGGCCTGATCCAGAACTGGGAGATTCTCATGAAATGTGGAAACAAAGCAGATGAAGGCCAGGACTTGATTTTCTGTGGCTGTGGAGATGACCTGTGTATCTGTAGTAGCATCTTCCCGTCCCAAGTCTGATTTTGCATAGTTGTAGGTGGGTCTGAAAGGAAATCTATAGTTTAATTCATGCTGGTTAACTGAACTGCAGGGCTGGTGTCAGTATTTTGCTCATACAGACTGTTTCGTTCCTGCAGTGTTTTGCCGTTCTGCTGCAAACTGTGGGGATGACCCTAAAAAGTTTGAATCACTGTGGTCTCTAGTGTTGCAGCAGAAGTGGCTGTTGACCGAAAGCAATGGGTTAAACTTTTTTGCTAGGCTCAGTAAAGATAAAGTTGCTAGATCCCACAGGTCTTAGAAACCTCTCTCTCATTCCTGAGGAATACGTCTCTCTCTGTTTTTTGGGAGGGGTGGGGAGTTGGGGAGCTATCTTGTGTTATTAGATTTCAGTGCGTGTTAAGGTTAACTTGGATGCGTATTTCAGAAGTTGTTTGCTGTTGAAGTGATTTGGGGAGCGTTCCAAGTCTGTTGGCATTTGGGGCCCTTTCCTAGCAGGAGTAGCGCAGACGTACAAGTACTGCATTGCTCTGCAGTCCAGGTGACACTTTGTCTTTATGGCTGTGGAAGTACCTTCAAGAAAATTGCCAAGAACAGAGTCCCTGTACAAACTGGGCCTAATCCTGCACACTTCATTAATGAAACTACTTTTGTGTGTCTCGCTGTATCTTGTATTGCAGTAATTTGTCACCATTTCCGTGTATGAGAGAACTGACTTTTAAACAAAGTTAGCTGTAATACAGTGTCTTGGCTTTTGTTGTCACAGTTGGAGTGTATTCGAAATTGTGAATTCCTCCTTGTCATCCCAATGAATCTCTTTCACACTTCAGAAGAAAAAAATCCAAGCAAGCAATTATTTTCTTTAATTCATTAATGGATATTGTATTAGCACTTTGTGTGTGTGTGTGAGGACTCGTCATCATCGGTCTCTATTTTTTTAATAGCTCTCTGTTTCTGTGGGCTTCTCCTGTGTCTTTTCCCAAAACAGTATTGAAGACTCACTTCATTTGGAGGTGCATAGATCTCTGAAAAGGAGTAGAAATGTCTGTAATGGGTAAGGGGAGCTCATAAGAAGGCTTTTTAGATTAGCTGATCTTGAGTATTTCAATGGCATTAACTTTAAATTCTCCCCCAGGCCCCATACTGTTTTTAAGGCATGCTTAGTACCAAGAGAAGGCTACCCTTTTAATTAAGCTAAGACTTGGCTAACTAATGACTTTTCAAAGTATGTTTGAAGCTGGGTAGAAGTCTGAATTCATGTTACGATACAAAGGTCTAAACATGGGCAGGATCACTTCATCTTGTGCATCTGAACTGTTCTGTGTTTAAGTGTTCTTATGGTGCAATGCTTAAGGGAAGGAAAGGGAGGATGAGGAAACAGAAGAGAGGGTAGACAGTGTAATATTAAACTTTCTTTCATCCAAACAGTGTAACTTGATAAAGCTAGACTGACTAGTCCTACCCTCCCTCCACTTGGCTTTTCCTCAGCTGAAGGCATATATTCTTAGTCTGTTTTCAATAATCATCCAGATCCTTCTGTTAAATGTGCTTTGTCAAGGTCATGGATGACAAATTCTGGGACAAGTCAAGTCTTTCTGCTGTACTGACTTCCATTAGTAGACCTTGATAATGAAGCAGACATGTCTGTCTTTGAGGCCCTGTGTTCATGAGATGGTCAGTATGACAGTGACCAGTCCATAGTTTTGATCACTTCTATTTAGTAGTTGAATATATTTCATAATAGTTTTATAATGTTATTCCCTTAGTTCCTGGGTGGCAGCAGTTGAACATCTTTTAAACAAACAAACAAACAAAAAAATCAGTCTGCTTTCCTGTGGTTTGATTTGATCTGTGCCTGTGATTTCCCAGCCTCGTTCTCTTAAACCCTTCGTCTCCTGTGTGTGCCTTACCTGGGCCTGTGCCAGTAGTGAGGAATTCTGTGAAGTCTATGAGAAGGTGCTCTGTTGGTGTGATCAGTTGATGCTTCTGTGTGTCTGCCCTGTGAAAAATCCTTTGAAGTGCTTAAAAGTAGATGGCAGTCAGGATAACTCTGAAGGGCATACAGCATTGTGGATGCTATTTGTCTTCCTTGCTTCTTGCTGCGTGGAGAAATTGGTAGCCAAAGAGGAGAAAGAGTGGTGAGGCATTGGAACCGGCTGCCCAAGGAAGTGGTNCCCCCCGCTACCAAAACCTTGCCACGTGCACCCAATGCCCCTGAAAAAAGAAAGGGGCAGACCTTCCTCAGTCAGCTGTGGACATATGGTATTGCTGAAAGAGCTGGCTCCAGTGTTTCTGGGGGTGGGGAAAAATTGGGGGGAGGGGGGTTTATGACATTATGTCCTTTCCTTTAGTCTTACTATAGTGTAAAGATGAGTCAGTGGTACCAAACAGTATCATTAAGTTAACATGCCCTGTTCCTTTTTGGAGCTTCTTTTCAAGGCACAGATCAAGATGTGGGTAATGGTGGAAAAGCACAATTTCTGGTGTGTGCATGGGGGAAATACAGTAGTCTCACCAGTGAGTGTCTGATGAAACTTGAATCTCCAAACTTCAACACATGGCATGCAGATTAGGAACAATATTCTGCCTGGCTTGGAGAGAGGGGTTTCAAATACCATGAAAACTAAAAAGCAAGGAATAAAGCATGCTAGGAAATCAGTGTCTGAATCTCAGTGCAGGATGTCTAGTGTGCCGAAAGAACGGGTCATCTAGCACAGGGCTGAACCCTGAACTCAAACTAAATGATATGATAGAAGAAGCCTTCCTAGTAGATTTGCAGGCAGTGATCTGTAGCACAGGGTTTGCAGCAGTACTTTAGTTACTGAGTCAGCAGTGCCAGCAAGACTGCAGTGTGAAGCTTCATTGGTAAGTTGATATTAGAGTATCCCACCCCATGAGACTCTGCATGGCTGCTGGATTTTCCTACTAGCCAAAATTTTGCTTGGATGAGAGCTTGGTTGCTTAAATAAAACCTGAATAAACCAGATCTTGGCAATTGCTAGAAGGCAATCCCAATACTTGGCAGAGGCTAGCTTGTCACTTTGCAGAGTATGGTTAAGTCTGCTTTTTCTGGGGTCTTGCAAACTGCATGCTACACCCTTAAAACTGTTTCTAATACTGTTAGTCTTGCTATTTTGAACATGTTTACTTCTGCAGAGCTGCTTGAAAACACTGAAAATCAATACAAAACAAGTTTTGCAAACTTTCAACAGTCTTAGCTGGTAGGCAGTAAGCTTCTTGCGCTCATAAAAAAAAAAATCGTTCTCTTTAGGTTGTGAAACACATTTGCTGGAACAACTGAGAGTGAGAGTCCACTAGGAGAGGGAATGTACCAGCAATCTGGACTAGTGCCACAAATGGTATTGGACATCAGCCTTGAAATGCCACCATGAATGTAGGTGGAATACTAGCACAGCGTTTTACCATTTACCACCGACTTCTGGACGAACCAAGTCTAAATACCCTTCTGTTCCTCTTCCCTGCCCAAGAAAATGTGATCTTGTGCTTTGTTTTAGATTATATCTGTATCTTAACTTAGTTTAATGAAAGGGAGTGGATGCTGAGAAGTCCTGGTGTCATGCTAATGTTGTGTATTTATATAATCTGTACTCTAGCCATTTGAGCTGAGGCAGTGTGTCAGTCAGTTGCCTTTCCTAGAGTCTGTTTTTTCTAGCTATTGATAAAACTCAAATGGATTATGATACTTCTTGTAGAGGAGATTTTGTGAGTACATAGGCATGATCATGCTTGAAGGCCACTAAGAAAGCACGTCCTGCCTCTCACATGTACTGAGAACTGCAGGTTGCTGAGGGGATGTGTCTGCAGCTCAGGTCTGACTTGTGGCAATCAACTCTCTTCTTGGTTGTAAACCAATGTGCAAAATTACCACAGGTAGAAAGCAAGTTGGCAGGAATTCCTGTGTTGTAGTTGGGCCACAGAGCTCTAACAACAGTTGAGCAGTGTGCTTTGCCAAGGTGGCTTTACTTTCTCAAAGAAGGAATGGAAAAGAAAGCAATGTTCTGTGCTAGTTGTTTCTAGTTATTTAGGAGACTAGGTTATGGCTGAGATGTGAAACACCGGTAAGGGTAGACTGGAGAATTTGGTGCCCACTTGAGCTAAGATTGTTCTACCATATATTTAAAGGACCAAAGAACACGTCTTTTCAAGAAAGTATCTTAAACTTCGCTGTCCTAAAGAGGTGAGAGAAGACTGTGGCTTGACTACTGACAGTACAGTTGATCACTTCGAACTGACTCTTGGCTTGGCATGAGCATGGATGACACAATGGCAGCGGGTGCTTCCATAGCAGATGGTCAGTGGTTAGCCTGCAGAGCCTGGCAGGCTCCTAGTGCCTCTGGCATGGTTTTGTTGTATCTCTTAAGTCTCTCTGATAGTTTACAGAATGTTCTAAAATGGTCCTCTATAGAAGTGAGAGGAAGACATGACTGCTCAAAGCATGAATAAAACATGCTGACTTGTCGCCCACGTTCTTAAAATGTATGCAAGTTTACAAGTTTAGAGGAAGGTCCTCAAAACAAGGCAGTGATAGGTTATCTTGCCACAGCGCAGGACTGCACTAGCTAGAGCATACATCTTTACACGTAATTGAAGAGCCTACATAGATGCACTTAAGTGGGAGTTCAAACTGTTTTTAAAAGTACTCTTCCTTTCACTTCTTGTTTCAGAGAGTGTAGGACTTGTGCAAAAGGGGGGAGCCAGCTGGCCTGTTTCCTGGCTCTGAAGGCTGCTGTTTCTCATTATGTAGAGGTCAAATATAGATGCCAGCTTTAACATATCATTGCATTGGTTCTTTAGCAACCCTGGAGTTTTAAAACCTAACCTTCTGAAATGGAGACTTGGGTTTTGATCTTTCTGCATGACTCTGGAATTCAAAGTACGGTTACTGTGCCTGTAGCTCTTAATCTAAGTTTATAGCTTCATCTAAACCTATTTATAGGAGAACGTACATTCTGCTAAGGGGCAGCAAGCCAGAGGAAGTCAGCATATCTAGTGTGCCAGTGTTTGGAAAACATGTAAATTTTATTATGAGTGATGTTTCGTTACTGGCATCTGAAATGGAACGTTATTTTTGTATGTGAGCCTTGCCTGTGACTTTCTGATCTGATCTTTCATTCTAAGCCATTTGGAGTTTTTCTGGTTTTGCGAAGCTTGATCTACACTTCAAATTGCTCTGTTGTTTGTGAATGGCAAAAGTATTAACAGGCAAAGTTTGCTAAATTTGGAATAGGTCAGTTTAAAGAACTTCCTCTTGTTTATCAGGAAGTTGGAAATTGCTTAGGCAGTATTATGAGAAGCTGCCTTTCAAAACTCACTTCCATAGCATGCTTAGGAGTTTAATTGACACTTTTGGGTGTTCCAGTCTAGAGATCTGGCTCTGCGTGAAGCTTTGCTGCCTGGAAGTGAGCCTGCATGATGGATTCCAACTTCCCTACTCATCAATAGATTGATAGGAGACTTCCACTGCCAGTGGCAAACACATCTTCTGGAGGCATTGGTGACTTGAATGGGTAGATAGCAACTTCCTACTGTCAGTTTTTTTTAAATGTTAGTAGTCCTAACTGCATCTTCCATCTCTCAGGTGGATGTTCACTGAATTTAACATAATTTTTTTTGCAGTGTCAAGAAATCTGCAGGATATGAAAAGCTGCAGGCTTATGTTGAAGAGTAAAGTCTACTGGTAGTTCATGTTAGATTTTTCAAGATTTCTGAGACTTAAACTTGCCTGTCTGTGTGGCAGAAGCAAAGGATTCTTGTTTAATTGGTGTAATACAGGGAAATCAACATAAAGGAATTGAATGTTTAGGGGTTTTGGGGTTTTTTGGGGTTGGTTTTTTTTTTTTTTGGCAAGAAGCGAGTAAAAAAACCAAACCTGTTTTAAGGTACAGCATTCACACATAGAATCATAAAATCATTACGTTTGGAAAAGACC
>VZTL01055044.1:0-29846 GCA_013400535.1 Scopus umbretta | reverse complement strand
TCAGCCTCCTCTTTTCTAAACTACTGAGGCTGCTCTCCTTCTTCCCTCTGAAGAGTCCCTCCTTCACTTGCAGAGGTGAAACAAGGAGACTGGAGGAGCACTGTCAGTGTGAGGCAGGAGAAGAAGAATGTATTTTTTGCTTGGTTTGGAGGATCCTTTCAGCTCTGCTTTCTCCATGGAGGGGGGTTTCCTGGGACCTCCTTCAGACATGGCTGAAGCCGCCGCCTTCTC
Organism: Scopus umbretta; assembly: GCA_013400535.1. Classification (NCBI taxonomy): domain Eukaryota; kingdom Metazoa; phylum Chordata; class Aves; order Pelecaniformes; family Scopidae; genus Scopus; species Scopus umbretta. Next base: position 29,615 of record VZTL01055044.1, on the reverse strand, counting down.
ATTCAATCAGCATATTTCCAGGCTGATGTTAAATCATAGCTCCAGCTCCTGGGTTATAGAACCTGAAGTATGTAAGGCTGGAAATTGCCCAAGAGCTCTCAGGAAATTATCTGATCTATTTAGAGCTATAACTTTCTTTTATTCGACTATTTTCTGAAAAGTGGCTTTAAGCTCCAGCCTTTGAATAGAAACTCCATATCAGATTAGTTCTTGAACAGAATCTATAGCATTTAATAGCCCATTCTCTCTCCCAGTCAATAGAATTTCTTCTTTAAAACCTCAGGGAAGCAATTCTTGCAGCTGAGTTCGGTGAGGTATTTGCTAATGTATTGCCAAGTAACAATTATATTGACTAGGGAATTCAGCTGGCTTCTTTGTATGTTACTCTTCATGCTATCACATTAAAAAAGATATCAGGAGGTAATTAACTAAAACATTGTTTAAAGAGATGTAATATAAATCTATCAAAAGAAATATATTTCAGGCATTCAAAGAACCACCAAAGTTTATCTCATTGACATGAAATGGAAGTTAGATAAAGAGGCTTAACATTTCCTTTAGAACATTTTCCAATCTTTAGGATTTTAATGCTTTAGAGAAAGCATATACTGAAAAGCTATTTAAATTAAAGGCTGGATTTCTTTAAGCAGAAGAAAATCAGAAGGGAGGTGACAAAGGTCAATCTTTAAAATGTATATTGTATATTGGTTTTAAAACATCCTTGACATTTCTTTCTGTTAAAAAGAAAACACCCTAACATATTTTTCTTGGAGGCAGTTTTTTCGTAGCCAAGTGATATTTGTTTTCTTGGGCTAAAACTTCATTCGTTCCTGTGCCAGCTCCTTCTTTGTTTGAGAAAGGGTGCCCATTTCTGTAAGGTGGTTGCTGCCTGTTTGCCCTTTGAGAAAGCAGTTCATGGCTGACGCTCTGCCACAGGAGCTGTAGGTGCTCCTTCCAGCTCACCTGCGATGTACAGCACCCCTGCCAAGCCAACAGCACCCAGGAGGAGATGGGAGAGGAGTGGCAACTCTTACAGACAAAGCAATTGTTGGGGTGTACTGAGCATATCTTTAGAAATCTGGTAATGTATCTAAATCACAAGTTTGCATATTTAAGCAGCATTTTATACAATAGCAGATTTGAAAACACAAAAAGTCTTGGATGAAGGAGCTGGTGCAGTGACAGTAAGAAAACAGCAAACAGGCACGCTGGCTGAGAACAAAGGGATAATAGCTATCAGGTACCCCAGGTTCCCACCTCTAGCAAAAGCAATTAACAGCACTTACTGGTCAGTTCATTAGAAGCTATAGGAGAAATTACCTATATTCACAGCAGAAAATGACTCTGGATAGGATTTAGGTGCTTGTATCCTCAAATCGTATTTGTAAAGAAGGGAAGGCAAAGATGAGTGCTAGCCAGAAGCAAAGGCAGCGTTGAGAAGAGGGGGATGCTGGTGCAAGGCTGACCACAGCTCTGAACTCTGGGAACATCCTGGGGATTCCCAAGGATGATAGAGCAAGTTAGTGCACAGACCTTCTGCTATTAAGCCTGATTTCTTCTGGAGTTTTTAGTTACCTCTTTTCTATTTTTTTTACTGGAAAGCTGATCTGAATTTTCATATATAAGGACCTGTTTTTTTGTTTGGTTGAGGTTTTGGTCATTAAGCCTGTATGTAAGGTGGAGCAAGTGGATTCAGGTGAAATCAAGGACACTACATCTTTCTGTCAGCAGTGGAACCAGATAACAGTGTAGCTGGGAACCCCTGAGTAACCTGTGTCCTTCAATATGCATGGGGGACCCAAGAGAAGGTTTCTGTGCAATGGGTATAAAACCAGAAAAAAAACAGAATATCTCTTAATGATTTCGGTTAAAACATTGCTTGCAAAGACTTAGATTTCCCAAACCAAACTCATAAAAGCACACGTGGTAAAGCAAACAAGGAGGTAGGAAAGCTAAAGAAGTACTGTAGGTATTCTAAGGCCAAGGGTGTCACCCTTTTTGACTCTTGAGGTTTGCTTATGGATGATAGAAAACAAAACCTCCTGTAACTCCTTTGATTAGCCTCTCATTTAATGAAATAAATATGTAAAAACAAAAACGTAAATGTAAAGAATTTGTAATCTCCAGGCATGTACGAAAGCAATTGTTACTGGTTTTTAATGCACAAGCAAGTTTATAATGATTCATCAACTAAATATAATTTGTCAAGAGCAAATTGTATCAAACCAATCTGATTAGCTTCTATGATAGGGTAACAGACTTCACAGAGAGGAGGGGAGGAAGCACTAGATGCTGCATACGACCACTTTTGAAAAGATTTTTGTGGTGGCTAGGGACTCTGTGGATTAAAAACTGGTTGGTAAACAATATTCAGAAAGATGCTATGAAGTATTCATTGTCATAGAACAAGCAGGGTTTAGCTGGAGTCCCTTCTGAATACAGTTTTGCCCAGTACTTTCCATAATAACTGAGCTGGTAAGACAGTTTGCACTTAAGAAGTTTGCAGGGCACACTACTTTAGGAAAGGCTGAAGGCATGTCTGAGTGCAGGATTGGACTTCTGAATTGCCATGACCAATTGGGGAAACAGCATGGAAAAACTGAGATGAAATTTAGTGGGACAAACTAACTTGCTAAACAGGCAGAAATAATCACAAAGGCAAGATGAAGAGCACCTGGCTGGACTGTTTTTCTCTGAAATGACATCTAGTTGTGGTTGTGAGACAAACACTGAGCCATTGGTAACTTCAGTCTGTGGCAAAGAAAGAAAGCCAGATGTAATGCAGGGTTGTTTAAATAGCAAGATCCTTCAAAACACACAGAATAACCCCTCTGCTCTATTCAACTTTGATACAGCCTCCATCAACATTTTTTAATCCATCACTGGTGGGGGTTTTTTGACATCAGTTTAGGCAAACATTGATTAGAAGGGGTGTAAGTGTAGTTGATTGTGTCTTGGACAGAGGAATGAACTAGGTGATCTCTTGAAGTCTGTTCAAAAAGCCCTATTTTTCCATTATTTCAATGTAAGAATAAAATACCATATTTACTGCTCTTGCTCAGTGCTACGGTTCCCTCTGTTATACTTTCCTTTTTCACATACTCGTCTCCCATCATCCTGGGAAGCCTGAGGGAGATGCTTTCTTCTCTCTGCTCTCCTACTTTCATGGCATGCTGTCTTGTCTTGATCTTCCCCTGCTCTTCACCCATGCTGTGTCCTTCACAGACAGCTGCCCTGTTGCTTCAATCAGAATAAATCTGACTCCTTGCGAGGGCCTGGTGTGAAACAAAGAGCAACCTCACAGCAAACATCAACATGCGTCTCCTGCTGCAGGAACCAGGTTAAACCGATTAGATGCTGTGTGCTTGGCTTTTTTTCCTTCATCTCTGTGGAAGTTTACAACCTCCAATCAAGCTGTTAAATTGCTGGCTTTTATGCGGTGCACTTTGATACCGGCGCAGCCCTAGAGCAGAAGCTATCAGTGTATTTACCTTTTTCTTTGAAGCTATGATATGCCTAAGAGTTAGCACTTGCAAACCTTGCTGCACTCCTCAAGAGCTGGGGTGTCTGCAGGGTGGCTCCCCTCTTTTTCACCCTTGGGGCTCACACCACCTCTTGTCAAGCTCCCTGCAGGGCTCTCCACAGTAATCCTTGCCCATAAGTAGTTATCTGGAGCTGGCTACGCACATTCATTGTTAGATGGTTAGAAATACACTGCTTGACTGCAAAAGGGGTTCAGCTGGCCTCGGGGCAGCCCAGTCTGAAAGCTGGCACTCTGTGTGATGCTGATTGACAGCGCTAGAACTGAAATGCTTTGCTTTCTTCATATGCAGACTGTCAAATCCCACAGTTTTGCAAGAACTGTCTTGACACTGGCAAAAAGAACTGCAAGACCTTCCTGCCCACCTCCCCTCCCCAGCAACTGCTTTTGCATGACCCCCTGCCTGAAAAGCTCTGAAATGTCACTTGTCCCAGAATGGGAAAGTTGGGGAACAGTGAAACGTGGTTGGTACAAAACATATAAAAATAGATCTTTGTTTTCCAGAGAGATCATGCCATCCCAGTTGCTTTGGCTGATACGTACAAAACACTCATTTTTGCTTCTGCTAATGAATCTTGGAGATTCAACATGCCACTGAATCAGGATCACACTGAGGCTGCCAACAGGAAGAGTAAGTATTACAGCCCAACAGTTAGGGGCTGTTTCCACAAGCAGAGACTGTAAGGAATTAAAATTTCAATCCATTGCTGCACATTTACAACCAGTTTGCATGCTTTTATCATAACCTGAACATATAAGAAAAAATTATTCTTGCCTGACACAAATTATTTCACATGTTTTCAGAGGGACACTTGGAACATTACAATGCTTTTTTGTTATTCCGTTCAAGGTATATTTTTTTATAGTGTGTAATGCTGTTCCTGTGAATTTTCCATTTATCTAATAATATAAAAAAGTAACATTTCAAGCTTGGCAAACAGATCAATGTGGACATTACCGTCATCTTGATAAACAGATATTTCTGCAAGAGCTAAAATATGGATGTTTTGTCTAGCAGAAAAACTGGCATTCAGAAAAAGGAGTCTTCCTTGCTTGACGTACTCTAGTTTCTACCTCTCGGAGAGACGAATACAATCACAGGAAAGTTTTTTGGATGCAGCTGAGCCCCAAGTTCGGCCCATTTACAAAAGATGATAACTCCCAGCAGGTTTTCATTCCTTGATAGAAGATGAATTGGCTCAAAGGACTGCAGAGACATTTCCAGGCTAAATCACAGCTGTTAAGAGGACTGCCTTAGACAGGAGTTTCTGTGTTTCAAACCTGTATCAATAAAACAAACAAAACAGAGGAGATGATCCAGAAAGTTACAACAATAGCTCAGTGTTTGAACCAGCTGTTCAAAGGAAAAAGACAAAATACTTCTATTGGATATTTGGCTGTCTGGAGCCAGAAGGAATGAGATTAATCACAGTGTTTGTTTTGGGTTTGTTTTTTTTTTCAACATAACTATGCATGAGGATAAATGAAAGAAACTGCTGTAAAGGTTAGTTTTCTTAAGCAACGCCTAGGGCAAACCAAATGTTTAAGAAAACACCAATAAAAGTGTATGAACATGATGTTACTGTTTGTGAGGGAAGGGATATTACCCTCTTTTACAATCTGTAAAATCTCACAAATTATTGTCATCTACTTATTTTACAATGACTGGAAAGTTCTCTCTTCTCTCTATCTATATCTCTAGCCTGTAAAATTGGGATGAGGCGTGTTCCTCAAAATCTCTCAAGAACTTGCAGATCTGCAGATAAAAAGGGCTACATGAGTCCCAAGTGTCATTTTTATAGACTGTGACAACTTGATGGTCTCTAAGAGCCTCCCACTGGTCAAACAACAGAACTACATTCGTACCCTCTTAAAATAAGGCTCCCTTCACTCTGGAGTTGGATGTGTGAGGCCTTTGACCACTCACGCTAGATGAGGAGGGCTCAGATAGGCCCTGGGCCAGGGCATGGGGAGGTCCTCGGATTGATTTGGACAGGAGATCGTCGTGGGATTAGGTGAAAGGAAGAACAAATTTCTAGCTAAAAAATAAGTCTTTCAATGCCTATTTAACCTCCTTGTTTTCAACAGGAGGGTACCCCAGGGATGGGTAATCTGGTTGTGTTGTATGTTATTTTTCAAATGAGTAATGGTTTGGTGCATAGAAAAAGAACTTTTAAAAAAAGAACCTACAAACCTTGGAGAGGGGCCGGGGAGGAAATGCGGTGGAGACAAGCAAAAAAACAGAGGGAACATAAAGGTAGAATAGAAGCTGAGACCTAAACTTGTCCTTAGCCTGTTCCTCAAGCTTTCCTCTCTAGGACTAGACATGATCTCTGACTCAGCCTAGGGCTGCAATGTGCTGAGTCAGTTTCATAAATGTGGTCCTTCTTCACATAGACTAAGAAATCTGAATGCCAGCTCTCCTAAGCCACCTGGCAGGGTCCAAATCTGGATCCAGTCACATCAGTCTGCCAGATGTCCTAGGAACATTTTTATGCTTTGCATACTATTGCTATACCCCTTTGTTCTGTTCCCATTTCCACATTTCTTGTCTTAACTTTGTTGTCTCATCTTTCCCCTGCTCATGAGGGCTTTCCTGTAGCAGTTAGCTTGAGTGAGTATCCTTGTAACAGTCTACATGATGCAATACATCAATGTTATATGCCTGCACTGTGAGGTCCAGGCATTTCCTAGCTACCCTGCAGCCAGCCTGAACACTTTCTGATGATCGTCAGTGTTCAGGCAGCATATAAATCTATCCTGCCATTGCAAAAAGTGACATTTCAAGCCTTCTTAGAAGGACATTGGAGCATCTCGTCTGCCCAGTATCAACGTTGTGATGTTGCTGCAGTGACTGGAGGTATGGATGGAGATAGCCAGGCTTAAGGAGTGGACTTCTGAATGCTCCCTAAGGCACAGACTGCAGCCAGTATTTTTCCCCAGGCTATGCAGAGCTGTCCCTGTTAAGTGGACAAATGGCCAATTTGGCCTCAAACATTGGCTGTCCTGAAAAGCAGTTACACAGCTCACTGAAGGAGACTGACTTTTCTAAGAGTGGCTACTAAAATAATCATTTAGCAGCTAAGAATACGCCTAAGGCTTTACCCACTTAGTGAGTTTATTCCACACCTGAGCCCAAAGCTGTTGAGCTTTAGCTGCTTGTGCCCACTGCTCCCACTCAGTCTTGGAGCCACAGTGCTTACTGGCTCACAGTTTGGGTCGTCTTCCTGCATACAGTATGGGTGGAGCAGGGACAGCTGGCTGATCTCCGTGAGGAACAGCTCCCAAAATCACTTACCTACAGTGCTAAGCCTGGGAGCAGTCCCACCCTGTTCTGGGCAAGGCAAGAAGCCAAGTCCTGGCCACCCTCAAGCTGCACTTCAGGTTGCTCTTCTTGGTGGGATCTCAGCCGTCCATTGCCATCTTCTGAGTGATGCCCAAGGGCTGACAGCACTATCGTGAATACAACAGCGATGAAGCGGATGCATCTGGCCAAAGCAGTTATGTAGGATAGAGCTAGCCTAGCAGAGCCACAGCCAGAAAAAGGTAATTCCATTTCCTAGGGTCTGATACCTCAAAATTCGCCTTTCCTGATTAGAAATATAGATGCAATATTTCTCTGCAAGGAGAAAGTCCTGACAGCCTAAGCCTGAGGCACTCTGTCTGCTGAGCTGTATTTGTTCTTGAGCACCACAGGTACCAAAAAGCTGACAAGAGCATCAGATTTTTGTCCCTCCTGAATTCCAGAAGATTAGGATCAAAAGTAATAATTTAGTTAAGTACCAAAGAAAACCCTGTGTTGTCTTATTTTTCAGACCAGCCTTAATTACTGTGTGAAATATAATCCTCTGCGTTCACCTCCTCCTGCAATAGATCTTTAACATGGTTCAGATCCTGACTCTGCCTCCTGCTCTCCAGTGACCATAAGGGAAGCTTAGGGTGGCAAACTGAGATATGCAAGTCCAAATTGAGAATGAGAGACACAGTGAGAGTACAGATGCACTTGTAGGTCAATACGGATGGATAGGAGACTGCCAAAACTGCCTTGGCAACTGAACAAGCTATAGGAAACAGTTAAATGCTGTAAATCATCTGCAAATATGGTTGAAAGAGATGGTAATCACAGCAAATACAATCAGCAACTGACAAGTTCCTGTGTGGTCCTTTTACTAGCAGAAGCATATGTGCTGTATTTTATTAAATCACCTAAATTCAAGAAAGAAGCAGCTGTTTGTGTGATCCTTAGGCACTGGTAGCAGACTTTAACTTAAAATGACCCACCTCCCCAAGGCCAGATCTATACTTGCCCTAAGTCAGGAAAACTCTGGTGCCTTCAAGAAATCTCACCACTTTATAGCAGTTGAAGATTTAGCTCCCAAATTCAACTCAACTTCTGTCTCTCTGAGTTTGCCTCTGGTTTCCATCGCAAGAGCAGTTCAGGCTTACTCTATCTATAGACAACCCAGTCACATGTTGTAAAGTGACTACATGTCTTCCAACTCATTATAGATACTAATAAAACACCCAGGGTCCTTGACATTTAATCTACTGCCATAATAATGTTGGAAATAATCAAAACGTGGAAATTAATTTCATAGTTTTGACTCTTGATGACTGGCTGATGATAACATTTTATGGCACCTGGTAAAAGACAGGTGAGATCATACCTTTCAAGTTGCTTGAGAAAAATGCTAAAGAATTCTGTGTACAAAACAGAATGAAGGCTCAGATTCTCCTTTCAGACCCATCCCCTTTGTCTTCAGCCATCATTCATGTTGTGTGTCCCTCTGGCTAATCCCTCAGTATCGCATGGACATCAAAAGCTAAGGTCTTCATGGCAGCAGTGGTCCTCAGGTAAGAGTGGCAAAGACAGCCGTGCTCTTAGAAATATTTTTAAATAGGACTAAATGGGAGCAAAGATGCTTCAAAGAAGATCTAAAATTTGAGAGACCTAGGAAATATACTCCTAGGCAGAGGGGACAGTACACATCTACCAGGCAGAAGCCCCTTCCCGTGAGCCCCATAGCCCTGGTTCACAGCAGCCTTGGGGCTGGGCTCGGACAGCCTTCTCTGAGACAGTGTAAAGCCATGTAAGGAACATGGAAATTATGCAAGTGGAAAAGTAAGAAATTACTTAGCAAATGCCCTGGGAGGACTCATGCCTGCCTGAGCCAGCAATACAGCTTGTCCTCATTGCTTGCAGGTTAACCAGCTGGGGGAGAACATCTAATGGAACAAAAAGGTCAGAGGTAAGTTTTCTGCAACAAGGCCTGCATTTTTATCTCCATCTCTTCAGCCTAATCAAATGGCTCTTGACTGTAATGGAAAGACTTGCAGGCTCCCTCTGAGCCATTGAAGCTCGGAACACTTCCCAGTGGTATACTGTCCCTTCTTCAGAAAACCAACCTGACCCAATTGCCACACTCAATGGTACTCACTGCCCAGGTGGGACCCACTGCAGGTCTGGGTTTTGCAGGCTAGGATCCCATAGTCATGCACCAGGAGACTGATGCTGAAACAGCCATACTGCCTGCCAAGGACATTGGGCAGGTCTTGGGAAAAGGCAATGGCCAGGAGCCTGCCCTTGGACTGGTGAGCATTGAACCTTGCCTACCTGTGCCCACCTGGCTTTGGACATGAGGGTGAAGCATCTCATCCAAGGAACTGTTTTACTGTGTGTAGAAGACACACATTCTGCTAGCATTAATCTTTCAGTCTTCTTACTGCCAGTCCAGCTTGAAGGAACTATTACAAAGTCTATAAAGTTTAAAAGAATGAGAAAAGATCCGTTTCCCATGAAATAGATTGAAAAAAAAAAACCAAAACCCCACTCAGAGCATCTTTCCTGCAGTAACCACACAAACTAGACACAAAACAGGAATCAGAAATGGTACTGGGGAGGTAACTAAGAAACAAATTTGCAAGAGACGATGCCAAAAACAAGTCCAGTTCCAGTTTTGCTTTTAAAAAAATAGTACCAGATTCTCCAGCCTGGCAAATAAGGCTGCCAGAAGAATAAAATCATTTTAGAGAACTGCCACTTGTCAGGAATGCAACCTAAATAGCTTTGGTTCATACAAGAGTCAGGGCAGAGGCATAACAAAATCTGCCCTTGGATTCAAGAGGGTCAGGATGGTTCTCAACCTTTTTATTTCCACTGACAGCCATGATCATCAGTATAAGTGCACTTCCCTACAGGAATAACAACAAAGTCACAGGTTTACCAGCATGAACTAGCCTCAAAGCCCAGCTCTGTAGTTGTGTGTATCCAGCCCCAGGAGAGGCAAGCTCATCTGTGGTGAATGCTGCTCCCATCTCCACTTCCACGTTATCATCATGATTTATCAGGCATAGGTAGATTAACAAAATACATGAATACCTGGAAAGATTGCTGGCATTTTCTGGCCAGAGTAGGAGAAGTGGGGACGGATGTGTGTGAGAAAGTTGAGTTGTGAATGAAGTTACCTAGCAGCTACTCTGCTTCTCTGTGAAGAGGGTTGTATAAAAACTGCTGATCAGGATGAATGCTGGAGAAAAGCTTTTGTGAAATGTGCTGTGTATTTTCCAACTTAGACTTCAAATTAGAGCAGGACTAATAATTCACTGTAGATAATTTGATCAATGATTTCACTACTTCCCCTGCTCACAAATCATTTGCAAGTAAATTGTGAGCCTCCCTGTTTCTATCCCTCCACTAATTTCTTTAAGTATCCTGGGGCTGCCCAATGCAGGTATAAGGACCAGGCAAAACCAGAGCTCCTGTAAAAAGTTAAGAGCACCGACAAATCCCCAGTACTATTAGGAGGCTCACCTGCATCACATGGCAGAAAAGCCTATGGCAGAAGATCCCAAAGTAAAATGTTGTTGAACACATTACTGAGCCGGGGTGGGAACATAACAGAGTCCCACTGAGTAGCTGTGCAAGGGAGAAATACAAGTGTCAGGGGACATGTGCAGCTGGTGCTGGGGGGGAGCAGCCATGCAATCAGAAAGCAATGGGGGGTGGATAGGCTCACCGCAGGACAGGCTAATTCTGCTCTTGGGGATAAATCACTTGCTGATTTATAACCAAATGAATGGTTCAGCTCAGGATGGAAAGGCTGGCCCCTTTGGTCGGATGTGTGAGGCTCTGCAAGGGTGCTCACATGGTCCATGCGCACCATTGTCTGTGGGGAATGGCAAGGTTTTTCCTGGATTTTCCCCCCACACCTGCACACAGCTGCTCCCTAAACTCACAGAGGGGCTATCAAGGTCGGGTTGTCATTTGTAGCATTGGCTTTCTGAGAAGGAATTTTGTCCCAAGAGGAACTGCAGTGAGCCTCAAAGACATCCACATACTTATGGTAGTGGAAGAAATGCTAAAAGTCCTTCTTACAAAGTAGTCAAGGGCAAAAAAAATGTAAACAAGCCAGTTGAAAGCCAACCAAGTAATGATGACAGTGCACTGAGCCTGCAACTTTTAATGTGAAGAGCTTGGTATCCCACTGGCTGAAACCAAGCAGGACCTTAGCTGGTGTCTAGGTTGCTGGTCATTTGGCTTTTATTTACAAAAAAAAAAAAAAAAAACAAGTTAGATGTTTGCCAGTAAGAAGAATTTCAGCCCAGATCTCTGTGTTAATAACAAATGTGTATCTTTACACTGATGTCAAACAGCATTAGGAAAGGCATGAATCCTTATGAAATTCTGCAGACAAAAGCATCAGAAGAGGAAAACAACACAAGATGTGATCTGGCAGATCAAGCATCTCACTAGACCTCTTGTAATGCCAACCCTGCCACACCTCTGAGGCACAGCAAGCAGGATACTGCTATCAACAGCATCACTCCCTCACAGAGCTCACCACCAAAGAGCCGAGAGGAGATGCCACACAGCAGATGCCACAGCAGTTGCCTATATGGTGGAAGTGGTTCTGCAGCAGCTGGCTGGATTTCTGGAAGACTGTGTTGCAGGAATGAGAGCCCAACATGCTGCTTCATCAGTTTGAACAACGGTGTTGTGAACAGTCTGTTGTTAAACAAAGTGGAGGAGATTATTATTTTTCTTTTTGGCATTTTAAATAAAACTTCTAGAAAACTTGGCACTTCTTGAACTTCCTCATTCTGTCATTTGAACAATGTTTTTTTCGGCTTTTATAGACTCTTGATTAAGTTTCAGGGGTTATGACACAAATATCAGTCTCTCAAAACAAAATCCATGTTGTCACTCTAACAGCACAAATTTGTATGTGGCTGAGAAACACAGGCAGCACTGAACAAATACGCATCCTATAAAGAAAGGATAAAGAATGAATGTGAGTTTGCAGTAGGACACTTTTTCCTTTAGTTTCCCCAGTGCTATGAATGAATGCTTGTATAAAACGCTTTTGTTCACTCAGAGTTGTACCAGACAGTAGTGTCTTACTTTAAAACAGGCAAAGGAAAATAACTTTTTCCTCTTAAATTCAGTCTCTGATTTCAATTATTTTAATAGGTTTATGGACTGAGTCTCTGGAGTTTCTTTGTGCAGAATGAAAAAGTATTCCTGTGTGTGATTCTTCTTCAGTCAGTGCTGAAATTTGTTCTTTCTCATAACACTGCCTATTCTTAAAAAGCTTATTTCTGCTGTGCTGAGTCTAGGATAAATTTCAACACCCATCTAGGAAGAACAGAATAAGTCATTTCATAACAAAGCTATTTTTGTTCCTAGTCGTGTTTGTAGTGGAATAGGAAACGGTGCTCCTGTTTTCTACTGAGAGTACTTCAAGCCTTCCTTCGTAATAAACACTGCTCTTGTTCCAGCCGGAGAGTCAGCCTATTCTGTCTGTTAACGTAGAGGTATGTCTATATGGATATATTTTTAACTCAAACTCTTTACTTTAAATACAGAACAAAGTGGTTGCCAAATAAGCCTATTCCCATGTTAATTGGACTGTCACGTTAAACCGACACAGACAGAGCATTTGAAAGAGATCATAAAAATGTCAGTTTTCTTCACTGACCCATTCCACCCCAGATTAGCTGTTAATGTGGCTAATTGGCCGGCCTGCAATCCTCTGCAATCCAAATAGGGTAGAAGGAAAGGGCATATTGGTGGTGCTTAGGGGAAAAAAAGGACCACTCCTCACATTGCGGCTAATTTGTAGTCCTATATTTCAATTATCTATTCCAGTAATAGGATGAAAGATCATTGCTTGCATTCAATAATGAACCAGAAACCAGGAACTTAATGTTCTCATCTACCAGGCAGTTTTTCTGACTTTTAAACCAATTGACAGTAGCTATAAAAACATTATAAAATACAGAATGATTTAAAAGATGCAGCTCCCATCCTCCTCAACATTGTTTAAAATAGTTCTAGTTAAATATAATTTTCCAAATAGAGGTATGTCAAACTTTAACAGCAAGAGTCCACTACTAAAGATGCTTTTGGTTTTTTTAATACTTAGAATTTAATGTTTGTTCTTCAGCTTTCTAATAAATGAAGTTTGCTACAAATGCCTGTGTTTTCAAAGTCCAGTGAGAAATAGATTTGACCGAATGATACATGCAACATAATAAATGAACTTTCTAGCACTCCAGGTAGGAACTCAACAAAATTAAAATAACATATTAAAATTATGGATTTATTTATAATGTACCTGAAAGTATGCTGGAATTTCAGAAGATTAATAAATTGGATTTATTTTCTAAAATGAAAATATTAGGGATAAAGACACATTGGTCCCTTAGATCTCATTCTTGCATTTTTAAATGCATTTGAGGCCTAGCAACTGTTTTGAAAATTCCTATTTCCATGTGTTCATCTTAGATACTTAAATATCTTTAGCAGTCAAAGTTTTAAAAGCAAATGCTCCTCAGAATTTCAATGAGACTTTTGACTACAGCCATTTTGGAAATTAAAGTTAAAAATTAAAAATCTGAAGATACTTGAATCTTTTACTGGGCTGCGTGGTTTTTTCAGCTTTGCATAACTCTAATAACCAAAGGAAGAGCTGCAAGAGTGCCCTGGTTTCAACTGGGATAGAGTTAATTTTCTTCCTAGTTTTGGATTTAGCATGAGAATAATGTTGATACACACTGATGTTTTAGTTGTTGCTCAGTAGTGTTTATACTAAGTGAAGGACTTTTCAGTTTCCCAATACTCTGCCAGCGAGAAGGAGCACAAGAAGCTGGGAGGGAGCACAAGCAGGACAGCTGACCCAAACTGGCCCAAGGGCTATTCCATACCTTATGGCATCATGCTCAGTATAGAAACTGGGGGAGTTGGCCGGGGGGGCAGCGATCGCAGCTTGGGGACTGGCTGGGCATCGGTCAGCAGGTGGTGAGCAATTGCATTGTACCACTATTTTTTCCTCAGTTTTATTTCTCTCTCTTCGTTACATTATTATTATTGTTATTATTGTTGTTGGTTTTGTTATTGTTATTTTTGTTATTATTATATTTAAAATATTAAACTTTTCTTCTCTCAACACATAATTCTGTCCCCCATCCCACTGGCAGGGGGAGAGAGCAAGTGGCTGTGTGGTGCTTATTTGCCAACTGGGGCTAAACCATGACAAAAAGAATGCCATGAATTAGTGTAAACTATTATCCAATTACTATCAACTTATCTCCCTCTACATTTTTTGCACCTGTCATTTGAATTCAAGCTACCTTTCTATTCAGTATGGCTTTATGATTCCTGTCTTGCTCACACCCATTTTCCTCCTGCTTCAGTCCACTTTCCACAACTGTTGTTCCACAACAAACTGCAGTATCTCTGAAGGCTTCAGGGTTGTGATGGGGGACTCACTTTGTAATGTGAACTGCACATTTTATGTTGCATGACATCAGAAACTTTTGACTACCTCTGTTTTAGAACCAAGGAAAGCTCTTGAAGAATACAGAGGACTTACCTCTTGACTTCATGCATGCATGCGTGCTTTTCCCCAGGGCAGGGTTGGGCTGAGAAAGGCTGGTGCAGTGCTGGCTACCCAGTCCCATGGGCTGGCCGTGCAGGGAGAAGACCATGGTGTTGTTAGGAGACCTGCAGTGCTCTCCAGTAGCCACTGTTGGCTAAAGACACAGTCTGGACAAATGTTGCATTTGCATACATATAATTTATTAGATCAACCGAAAAACTGGACAAGCTGTTGGGTGCCTAAAGCTAAACACAAGTTGAGAAAACTATTCAGAGTTTAACTGGGTGTATACAAGTTGGACAAATTAAAAGCTGGTAGCTGGCACTCGTGCAGCAAAGGGAGAGAGGATGAGGGATGATCAACTAGCTATCACCTAGGGGAAACAGATGGAATAATAATTTCTAACCTATATGGACAGGATATAAAACTACCACAAAACCAACACTCCATTGTAACCACCTTTTTCTCATTACTACTATTAATTTTTGTGCCTAGACCTGCCTTTCAAAATGACTTATAGGTTTCCCTTGAGGAGCAGGGCTGAGAGATCAGAGATGAGGTGGCTGCTTTGCAAGCAATGTGTCCATGGGCCCGCAGGGTTTTCCCGCTGCATGGATGGTGGTGGCTGCAGGTTCCAGCCTACGGCCCCGTGATGGCTGAGTTTCCTCTGTGTAGTGGCCACGCAGACCTGCAGAGCACAGTCCAGCATGCTGCAACATACCAGTGCGAGGTCTGGGAGAGGTGGGATATTTTCTGCCATGGCAGTGAAAATGTTAGCAAGCAGGTGCAGGCACAACCTCGCTGCAGCCAGCACAGTGCAGACCGCAGGGAGTTGCAGACTTTGCTGGAAGTCAGTGCAGCTGTTTTGTTGGTCTGTTTGACGGCTAAGATATGTGAGTCAGGAAGGATCTCCCTTCAACTGAGTACTAAGCACAAGCAATTCACTGCTGGCATTAACCTCCCTCTCTGTCAATTGCCCCAGTCTGGTGGGGGGCACAGCAGAAAAAAAAAAAAAAAAGGAGGCACAAAATCAGTGGCAGTGACAGGTAGATAAGATCTAATCTCCTTGATTTTGAAAACCTTGCTAGTGAGCAAGGTGCAAAAAGACCTCCATCACACAGCACTGGGTGGAAACAAGGGATCTCAGAGGACCTGCTTTTTCAGCCATTGCTGTTACCGGATTCCTGTGGCTCATTTTTATTTCAAAGTGGAGTTTCTGGGGACTGGAGCAGCCCATGGACTTTAGAGGAAGCCAAATAAAACTAGGTGAATGAGCAGTGGCAGTAATGATTTTTCAGCAGTGACAAATTATTTCAAGCAGGGATAAAAGCAAGAAAATTGGAAGAAAGGCTTTGACACACAGTAAGAGCCTATAAATGGCGAGCATCGGTTTGGACAGCTCACTGGAAAACTCTTTGTGAAAGCAGGTAAAAAAAAAGTCGGATGAAAACTAGTCTGGCTCTCAGCCTAGGACCTGAGAGTGGCTGGAAGATTGGTAGAATGTCAAGAAAAAGAGCACTGATGTATTGTTTTACAGCCTTAAATGTACTGGCATGGCTATGGCTACAAGCCTCTGCCACTCCACAGCCTTTAAAAATGTGCATCTGTTATCTCACAGCCCCACCCACTGTGTCTACTGGTTATTATAGTCCTTTATTTGCTTTCAGTTCAGTTGGGAGATGTCAAGTCAAAAGCTCTGATCGGGTTTGAAGTCTGACTGGGTTTTACTCTGGCTGAAAAGTCAGGTGCCTTTTCAGTAAGGCTTGTAGTTGCTTCAGAGGGGAATGTTTTCAGATATTTGAAGGCTGGAGCCTATATTTCGTTTGAATTCAAGATGTTTCCTATCCGTTGGGCACCTTCAATCCTTCCAGTAAGGCTAAATACCTACACAAAGGACGCAGGTTGGCACTACACTAGAAACAGCCATGCGCAGCACAAGTTAAGGCAAACAGTAAACCTAAACAGCAAGGTCAGTTCAAATGAAGAAAACAAACAACATCAGAAAGTCTGCAAAACTAAGTGAGAAAATAGTTAGGCAAGCTGAAAAAAAATCCGAGGAGCACCTAGCAGAAGGAAGAGAAAAATAGACTAAATCCTTTCTCAAGCATATCAGAAGAAAGAATTCATAGTGGCAACTGATGCTCAGGGTATTAGCAACCTCTCAGAGAGGATAAGGCAGCTGCGTAGCAGTGAAATTAATTCCTCACACTGGAAGAAACTGGAGTGTCTGCCGTGCCACTGCTCCTTTTCCAAGATTCAGCAAAAGATCTCTCAGAAACTGAAGTGAGAGAAATAAATGGTCAGTTCACAAATCAGAAGAAGGTTGTCAGAGGACTTCTGCAGGGCCTCTGTTGTGACCTGTGATGTTCCACATATCCATAAAGCACCTGGACGAGGAAGTAAGCAATGAGGTAAGTCAATAACAAGAATTTCTTCAAGGTAGTAAAGATGAGAGCAGAACTGCAGAAGGTGAAGTTCTGTCAAGGTGAATGGGCAGTAAAATGACAGATCGACTGGGTAGATAGACACCACAGAGGTTATTTGCTATGCAACAAGCAGTATACTCTGTGGAGCACCTTGTCAAAGGATGTTTTGTGTGGAAGAAGCTTACCTGGGTTCAGGAGACACCTGTACAAGAATTTGGAAGTGGGACCCACTGAGAGCTACTCAGTAAAAGAACCACATCAGACTTAGGAAAGCACCTGAGCTGACAAAATTTGGAGCCTGAAAGGATGCGTGGGTGAGTCTGGTGCGTGCTGCCTTCTTGCTCTTCCCAGTGCTTTTGAGCACTGTTAGGAACAGGGAATCCTTGGTGTGAATCAGTAGAGTGATTCTTACATCCCTATGACATTCAGAAACACAGGAAATATACTGTCAACTTTTCTTTTTCTTGTTGCCTATGAAATGTGATCATTGCAAGAAGAGTCTTCTCAAAAGGTGTTTAGAGCAATTATTTCCCGTTGCTGTATTCTGTACCAGGCATCCAAATGGAAAATTTAAGTGAGAGCAAAACTGTATACTTAATGCCTTAATTCATAATTGCAGGAGTTAGTTTTTCACAGATTGTGTGAATATTTCTAATTCAAGATTCAGGGAAAGTTCTCCATGGCACTGCAATAATCAGATGTCATTTCTTTTAAATTAGAGGATATTTGGTGCTCAGGTTCATCATACATGCATATACATGTATAGAGTAATGTTGTTATTTCTTTTCTGGATTTGTTTTCTTTCTTAACTGCCTTTCCAATTACTCACAATTACATGAGCATTTCAATTCCCTATTTTTGACATTTCAGTTATGATCTCTCCTTAACAGGAATCTTTACAGAGTTTCCCCACAAGGTCAGAACTCCACTATACCCTGGAAGGACTGACATCAGTTTTATGTTTTCTGTCCTGACTGATGCAGGTGAATGTAATTTGGACTTGAACAGATTTTGAAACAAAATGTTGTAGTGGTAGATTGCACACACCAGCTGAACCCCAGACTAAGAATGTCCCACCACCAGCAAAGATTAATCCAAGTGCTGTAGTTGTGATGGATTGGGTTTTGCCATTTTCTGGAACTGGGAAATCCTGTTTGGGAACTGAAGCCGGCTGTGTGCTCATGTTCCCGCAGTGTTGCTGACCTCCAAAAGAAAAATGGGAGAGGAAAATGCATACATAGGAAGGAAAAGCTAGAAGGACTGTAGGCATTCTGTCTGCAGAGCAAAGAGAAAGGTTTTTAGAAAGATCATGAAGCTTAATACAGAGCTGAATGCCAGAAAAATGGGGAGTAAGTGAGATTTAAAATACTAAAGAGATGAAAAATATGATTCAAGTCCTGGAGAGAATGGGTTGAATAATTCTAAAACAAGGTGAAGCCTGTGTAGTGGGAGTGTTGAAAATGAAGTGAGGAGCTGCGGGGAGGCACAGAATTGACCACTGAGATGGAGAGTGGGATGTAAAAGATGAGTCAGAACTAAAAAGAGGAATAACTACACTGAAGGGAGAAAAAGTCCAACAGAGACACTGGACTAGATGAGAAGAAATACGGGAGGGTTGCAACCTGATTACCTGTACAGATGAGAATCCAGAATGGCTGTGGACAGAAGGGCTGTTATTTGTTTAACTGGGTAAACTTCACCCAGACAACTTGGAGGTGTGCCTGCTTGCAGTCACATCTGCATGTTCACAGAGAGGAGAGGGGATGAAAGGAAGACCCTCTTGCTCCAACTCTGCCTTGCATATGCTCTTTAGTCTGTCTCCTTATCCACGCACATGCTCTGGGCTTTGTGGATGGTGGCAGTTATTCCTTTCCTAGCAGTAAAAGCCAAGTTGCAAGGAAGGTTCATATCCAGGGCATGCAGAAGAAAAGTACTGCATTTTGGAATTCACCTCATCCCTGAAGCATAGGAGTGAATGTCATTTTATTTTTATTCTCCTACTCTTTTCTGCATATACGTCATCTACTGCCTGCTTGTATTGAATCAGTACCTGCTGATCTCAGCCCTTATGAAATCTTTAAGGCAATAAGTTTAGCAAGAAGAACCAGCAACTGCTTTCAACTCTGATTTCAATTAGGTGTTCTGCATATTGCTTTCTCATTCTTGGATTACAATGATTATTCACTGGTCATAGCACTTGGCATTTAAAGGCAATATTACTGCATTCATATTTTCTCATTTGAGAAGACTTTGTAAGATCAGCAACTGTTGTGAAGTGATATACCTAGGAGTTTAGGAAAGGTGAGCAGAGACACCTCCTCAGGCAGTAGCACAGCTAGTGTTGTTGAAAGCACCACAGAAGCTGGTGACAAGTCAAGACATCCTTCATCTGGTATCGCCCATTTGGCAGGGCTTAGATAGCTTGAAGGTCCTTGAGAAAATAGTCACTTGGATGTTGGCCAGATTTCTGATCAGGCCTTTCCTGTGAAGAGAAGGGAATTGTGGGCACAAGGTTCACGGTGCCACACCAGCAGCAACATGTTCATTGCCAAATGCAGAAAATTGTAGTCTTTGACATGAACCAAGTAGAGCTGGTGCTGTGCAGAGATGTGTAATTCAGTAGTGACCATCTGGAAGGCAGGCAGCGGCAGACGCGAATCCCTGGCAGAGCCCATGCCCATGCCATCACTAAGCAAATGGCAGGAGCACAGAGTGGGAAAACAGAGCAGCCCTTACACCTGGGACTGGAAAGCAGTGGGCAGCTGCAGGAAGTGAAGGCAAAGCAGGTTTTCGCCTTACATCCACAAGCAGTGACCACCAGCAAAAGAGGAAGACAGTCAAGTACGTGACAACAGGGGACAACCCAGCGCTGGATATGTTAATTGCCTCAGGAGGCCCTCCTAACTTAGTGCAGAGCTGAAGTACTGACTTCTGTGTAACAGGGACAATATGTGGGAAATGCTTTTAATCAGAGAACAAAGAGGAAAACAAAACTGCCTCATTCAGAGTCTGGATGGTGGCTGAATATCCTGCCCCTGAAGGGATGACCCAGAAGCCACACGTGACACACCAATGGGAAATGACCATGCAAAGGAAACCTGAGCAGTGAATACCCTCCTGATGATACAGAGATGGAAAAGGTTCAGAAATTATTTAAGAGACTCATGGCAGAGGGGCTTATATAGAGTTTGGTGCCCTAGTCCCCAGGGTACCATGCACACACTGAAGCAAGCATCACACAGTGAAGCAATTTCCAGCTTTTGAAAGAAGATTAATGAGGGCCATCAGACACCAGACTGTGCCAAGGGTGCACAGGATGGATGCAGACAGGCAGTGGGGCTGGCTCAGAGGAACTCCACGCAGGCAGAGCTACACTGACCCCAGGGGAAACCTTCAGTCTGAAGCAAGAGGAGCACTTAGCTGTGGAAAGTCAGATACAAACCAAAGTCCAGACACAGCAACTTTAGTGGTGAAACTAGAGCCACAGGCACAGCAAGGTAGGGGGTAAAAACTTCAGAGCTTGTAGTAGGAAGCCAACACAAATAAGAATTGTTGTGGAAACAAATCCAACATCAGGTTGGGGTTTGTACACCAGCCCTTCTGTTTGGGCTGGAAAATGGAGCAAGAATGTGAAGACATCTGCACTGGGGACGAGGAGCTATCAGAGCAGCAGAGTTGACAGACCCCACACACCACATGCTTCTTATGCAGAGGGAAATGGATGCTTTTAAGGAAGGCAGTATGACTGGAGGGAGTGCTTTAGGAGGGAGAATAGAAAAGTGTGTACATGGTATGATGTTTCACTGGAAATGGCACAAATTGAGCAGGCTGCAGGGATCCAGGTCCACACAAGTGTTACAGGACTTATTTTTTATTTGAAAAAATCATGAGTCCATTAAAAAGCAAACAAACCATGAAGTAATGCAAGTGAGTCACACTTGCCCACCTCTAGCCATGAAGAGGTGTGCCAGCAGGTAGAAGAACCACATCTGTTCTGCATCTCACCAGCCCCTGGAGGGATTACACCAAAGGCTTTCAGGAGGCTGAGTCTGCTACTGTCAGAGCTACTCAGACAGTGCAAAGCTGTCCTTGGAATCCCCGTGTCCATTCATCCCACGTCTTCCCTTAAAGCACATTAGTAGACACCCTCAGCAGCTTCCTCTATAGCCCAGAGCAAATCACTATGCCAGTCCTCTTTAGCCCAGCCATCCACCAGACTGTTCCACTGTGGAGAAGTCCAGGTCATTGGAAGTGCACCAGTCTTTGTGACCCTGTGGGCAGGGCAGTTCAGAGAAGACTTCCAAGCTAAGTTTCCTTACTGCATTCCTTTCTTCATCTTCCTGGATTACCAGCTCTGTATCATGGGGTGGCCAGAAAAAGAAATAAAAAAAGAAAAAAGAAAAAAAGGCCCCTGCTACTCTCATACCCTAATTTTCTCCATCTGTTTGGTCCTTAAAGGCTCATGCGCAAGTCCATCTGCAAGCCTCCCCTCAGGGTCACCTCAGGGGGTGACTCTTTATGCCCAAAATCTTCTCTCTGGAAGCATCTGAGCATCCAAATGCCATCCCAGTGGCCCTGCTTCCTCCCCTCAGGTCCAAAAAGGATGCATCACCGTTAAAAGAAAGTTAAATACAGTTTATTAAGAGATCCAGGTGGTTCTTCACCCCCAACTGGAAACTCTTAGTATTAATCACTTTTTTATTTATTTGAATGGCCCTTCTTGGTGAAATATTAATGACATATGTGTTTGTTCTCCTGCCATGATCAAACGCTGAGAACACAAAAGCCAATGCCAAGCAAAGAGAAATGTATTTCAGTATTTACTTTGGAGGTGACAGAAAATTATCAGTGAAGAGTTCTCTTCCAATCAATGTTATCACTGCTGTTGCAAACAGTGAATGACAGCAATGTTTTCACATGCTATAAAGCCTGGATCTCTGACAGAGATGAACTGACACTCATGATCAACTCTTAACTTCCATTCCTTGCAAATGATTAGAATAAATGTGACAACAAAAAATCACTAGACCTTCACTAGGTAATGAAACTGTGAATGATGAGCAGCCCATGATACTGCTTGTCACACCACCTTGATTGCTTTCAGGATGGATTAACAAAATTAGTAGGTAGCAAAAAAGTGGTGGGTGTCATACTTAAATTACGGCAAGGCATTTGGTAGCATATCACATAAATATTGTGCTCCAAATTCACTTAGATTGATTTGGATGTGAGTGCTCTCCCAGGAGCCGCAAAGTGACTGAGAGAACACTAATAACAAAAGGAGGGGAAAAGTCAGCCAAGGGAAAGTGTTTAATAAAGCACTGGAGGGAACCGCGTTAAGCTCTATGTTATAGAATCATAGAATCATAGAATTGTTTAGGTTGGAAAAGACCCTTAAGATCATCAAGTCCAACTGATGACATATCACTGCAAAGTCCACCACTAAACCATGTCTCTAAGTGCCATGTCCACACATCTTTTAAATACCTCCAAAGATGGGGACTCAACCACCTCTCTGGGCAGCCTGTTCCAATGCCTCACCCCTCTTTCAGTAAAGAAATTTTTCCTAGTATCCAATCTAAACCNAGGAGAGGAGAGGAGAGAGGAGAAACTCCTGGCCTTAAGCTTAAGTTTTGTCCTACTTTGGTTTTAAACTTTCTCTTATTTTGCCATGAAGCAATAAAGTGGGGTCTTATATTAAGAAATTGCTTTCCTTTCATTCATTTCATTTCATGAAGTTACAATATAGTTGTGTAGAACATACAGGCGTTAACAGAATTACATGCGAATTACATACAAAAGACATAATTTGGCTTATAATCTACAAGATGTTTTTTATAAAGAATTGTAACTGTTGTTGACTTGTACTGATAATCTTAACTTGTCCACAATTTTCTCCTCTTTTTCCACTCAATGAATAACCATCACAGTTTTTAAATGATGGTTGAATGGGAGAAGCCCAGGACATAATAGATCAGGTTGGGTCACATGTATCTGACACAAACATATCAACATCACTATGTATGAAAAGATTTCATAAATACACAATTGAAATTTTGATGCTTTGCAGGTAGTCCTGAATACTACTTATGCCCATAGCCACCCCAAATATATTCCAATATATCTGCTCCCAGTAGTGATCATGGATGTCAAATTAAGCTGATTAAACAGCATACCTTATGAAATCTCAGATAAGCAACCAAGAGAGACCATGTTCTTCAATGTTTTTACAGCAGATGACAGGTATACCAATCATTTAGTTTATCACCCTGACCTAAAACCTAACTTCCCTGGACCAGTTAAATGAATGATGAGCATTAGAGTTGCTTTACACCTCATCATTTGCTCTTTCATTCATTTACTCACTCCCTAACTCACAAAATGTCAGTCTTTTGAACTGCAGCTACCAGCTGTATTCACTTCAAACCACAGAGGCTTTCCCTGTTGAAACTTATTCCTGCATAAAACTGTGCTGAATACTGCTATTGAGAGTGACTGGACCCCAGCTCAGTGTTGGCCAATGCTGAACTGACCACAAGGCGCTGGCTGGCTGTAGCACCCACAGGCAGCTCTTGTGCAGACAGACACACCTAGTTTGAAACAATCCAGCAGTTTTCTCAAGCCACATTCAAATGGAAAGTAAGCATAATTAAAACATTTCTGGCCCAAAGTCTATGCATTAACACAATGAAATCCTGATACCTGAAAATATGAGCCACTTACAGTGTAAATATATTCACTTCTGTGGTGGAGGATGGTGACGTAGTCGCTTTCTTGCACAGCAGGTAGAGTGCTGAAAAACAGAGGAACTGCTACTATGAAAACTGAAATTGGGAATTACATAACAATGCAAAATTGTGGAATTATATTGCTCTATCTGTGGTGATAAGATATGAAAATGCATCCATGTGACTGAAATACAGCAGCTCATGAAAGAGCCATCTTCGATCTTCAATAGTATTGCGTTCCTTCAGGACACAATGATCGTGTTCAAAGCATAAAGAGAAATCAGGACCTGAAAGAGGCTTGTGAATTTGCAGCCTGTCTCAAAGGGAAATGAAATCCATTATCTTGAAAATATTCATGAACTTGCTGAACTTTACATATGAGAGCCATCCTGTATTAATCTTATGTATAAAATTATTTAGTGGCATGATACATTTTCAGCCAGGACCATGCTGAACTATTCATTTTAAATGCACAGCCTGATGAATTTAATCTTCTTTTTGTGAATCAGCCACAAATGGTTCCTAATTTGTCAGAGAATTTATTGTCCTGAAGAGTAAGCCAAAAATTTAGAACAGTTTTCATCTAATCGCCTATTCCCAAGACACTTGCTTCAGGAACCTCCGCTTTGTGGGCTCTTACTGATTATGTGCATCTGAATAGTACCAGTCTCCTTCCCTGAACAGGTGACTGAAATGCTTGGGGTGAGAAAGTAAGGAGCAGTGAGTGCTCTTGCTTGCTGAGCAGCACTGGTAGGAAAAACTCCTGCTCCTTTCAGCGGCTGGCAGAGAAAAAAGCAGCAGCCAGATGTGACCCAGTCCCAGAGACAGCGGTAACTGCCACCACCTTTGCCACACTAAAACCCTCGAAGGAGCCTTCAGTGCAGAGGGAGGGGGAGAGAAAGAAGGACAGCATCGGGTGCTCCCTGCAGCAGCCAGGGTGCTGCGGCCCCACGTGCTCTGCTCTGGGCGTGCCGGAGAGTTGCGTGCGGAAGCTGCCTGCTTCCATGCTGTTATTGGGGGCAGATCGTTAATTAATTTGAAGAGCTATGGAAACACTTGATTGCATCCTGCATAAGTAATTCCCTTGTGCTCACCTCACCAGCAGTTGGAGTAGGCAGCTTTATAGCCAAATTGTAGTCAATTTGTGAGCACTAACACAGCAAATGGGTGGTTGTGGCAGCCACGGATCAGGCATTCGCCTCTTTCCAAATGCAGCTTTTTGAGCAAGACTCCCTCACTCCCATTTCACCAGAGGTGTCAGCTTCTCTCAGTTGCTGATCACTACCATCTGTGAGGGAGCACAAGCTACTTCTGTACTGGTTTTCTGAATCTCCATGCCGGAGAAGCTCTCTGGACTGTAAGCTTTTTAGTCCCAACTTCTTGAAAAAATGAATAAGAAAAAAACATGACCATAAACCCCTGAGTACATTCCTTAAAAGTCCAAAGAAACACTTCAGTCTCCCAAGAAAACAATTGTCCTACTGAGAAAACAATCCTGGAAAGTCAACTCAACGCCAAGTCCAAATTATATAAAAATGAAAAGTTTTGTACAATTTATATGAAACACATGAGTTAAAATCCCCTGACCAACTGAATGTCTAATCTGTATTTCTGTTTCACAAACAAATTAGTCTGTTGTCTAGGAGAATCAATAAGTAACTTGAGAGCAGAAAGCTCATCACACTCATTAAACTTGGTATGATTTGTAACCAGGAACAAGGCTTCCATCTGTCAAAAGCCAGCTGCAAGAGAGCCAGAGCACTTCAGAAAGTTTAGTCAAAAAGTCCCAGAGCCTTGAAAACTTCTTAGAAATCAAAGAAATAAAAGCTTTTTAATGCAAGACTTTGAGAGGCATTCTCCTGTGTGAATCTCTAGTTAAAAGAGCATGTGGCAGAGCTCCAGGTATTTAAGTGTCAAAGTTTAGCCCTGGATGCAGTAACTCTGAACCAAACTGATGCTTTCTGATGATTAAGAGACATGTACTTTTTTCACTGAACTAAGACCAGCTGTTCCATGAGCATTCACACTTGGCTAGAACTAAGCATGGATTGCCATTTATGGCTCCATAAGGATTCATAAGGACCCACATCAACTGCACAGACTGGGGATCAGTAAACCATTTGTGTTGGAACAAGGTTGTGGTAAATCTTGCAATTACTTGAACTGATTTGTATGTCCTCAAATGCTCCTTACTCATCACCAAGACCAACTGATGACTGTGACTATTATGACTCCATTATCTTTATTTTAAATCAGGAAAGTTTTTAGCTGCCTTCAGAAGTCTTGTGCCCCCTTATTCTCCATCTTTTTGTTTTGCAAAGGAGTGGACACTGATCGAGTAGTAACCATTCAAATAAGTTGCCTAACTCATGGGTACCACTCCCACAAGACCAAAATGTTGCAGGACCTGGGAGCAGAGAAACAAGATGTCATCCCTACAGGTGCTTATTTCCTGCTCTGACCTGGTTGCAGGCCTTGTGATCTTTGATTTCTTCTGCTCCTGTATGCATGTACAGCACTGTTTACCATTGCACTTCTGGTAAGGCATTCCTAAGATGCAGAAGCCTTCCTGTGTTTTGTTTCCTCTTTTTGTTTTCTCTGTAAGGCTGATTCTTTTTGTAGTGCAGGATAAAGCCAGGCTTCCCTCATTCAGAGGTGGTCAAACTCTTCAATCACACTCTACAGTAAAACAGCAAAAAGTTTGTTCATGAGCATACTGTGCAATGTGTTTCCTCATCTTTGCTTTCTCTCATTTATACAATGAAAAGTCCTAAACCTCTCAGCCTAATTTACACAGATTTGAGCAAACCATTGCCATCCACAGCAACTGTGTCTGTGCATAATCTGCACTCAGAGGACAAACGCTGATTCAGAAGAACCTTGCAAGTTTGCTTTGCCTGTACCCTGCTGCCCCTTTTGCAGACCCAATATTATCCCACTCTGTTTACAGTGCAAGTGAGAACTGAGGGGTAAATCAGTGTCATCTGAATAATATTCTTCAGCACTCATACAAGGTGTGTGATGTGCTCTTCCCAGCAGCACTCCTCCCTCTCCCCAGCAAGGCATCAGAGCACAGTTGCTAAGGTTTTGGATCACCAGGACCCTGTAGACCTCCAAAAGCAATATGAAGGCTGTGCTGGCTAAGGACATCCTGCATTTAAGAAAGCTCTCACCATGAGAAGTCCTCAGGATGTGTCCATCTTCACCTGTGAGGTCAAATGGGTCAACAACTGAATTAGCAAGACGGAGAGGGAACCTGTGGGCATGCATAGTCCATCCAAGGGGCTCAAATGCACAGGGGTCTCAATGGTTTCAAATGGTCTCACACATCACTCAGCCGAACACAAGATTCTCTCAAGCCCCAGCAATGTGTGGATGACAGGAGGGTATTCTACCCTTAAACTTACCTCATTTGATCTATACTTCACCTTCAAGTATAACATCCAAAGTTTACAGGATTAAAAGTGTAAGCTTAAAACAACAGAGAGAAAATTGCCACTATGAGGCCAAAATACTTGCACCTTCCAACATCTGAAATATTTCTCCCTGAGGCTGTTTTTCTGATCTAGCTGGTATTTGTAGAGTAGAAATCACTTGCTGCTGCTGTATTTCAGCAAAGATGGCAGTAAAGCGTGCAAAGTAATCCTGGACTGTTAAGAAATAAATTATGTTTCTAGAAATAAAATATCCTTTTATGTATTTGGAATATCACCACAATGATTCATCAGAAACAAGCAAGTCTAAAAAACTGCAATTATTCCTTAGCAGCTAATGAGGAAAATCTTCCTTGCCAGTACAAACTGAAAAGCTCAGTGTAAGAATGAGGGTGGGTGGGCTGGAGCAGTTAGAAGAGGCAGCTTTTAGTGGAAGAGCAATCTCTAGATAGTCGATCATTTCAAGATGTTTCTCTATCTCAGCAATGTTTGTCTGAAGCCTCACTGCACAGTTGTGGAGTATGTGGACATTTGGCAGTGACCGCCCACAGGACTGAGGCAGCTGAACCTTTGCGCAGTCTAAAAAGCAAACCCAGCACTGAGGCTAATGCTGAATGCAGCTCTCCTTGTTGCATTTCATGCTTATTTTATGGTACTTCACAGCACATTCCCAATGATTTCTGGTTTCAAATAGGTAAGATTTGTTGCAATGTGTTAACAAACATTTTGCTAGCACACATTAGCATTATTTTGATCAAAACAGACCTGACTCATAACTTTACATTACAGGAATAGGTTGGAGTTTACTGGAACTGAACTATACTAATAAGCAGCAAGAGTGATATTAAGGCTGTGTGATATGGCTCATTTAGTGTGCTGGCTTTATTAAAGCTGGGGTAGCCTACATTACGCATCATGCAAGGGGAATTTGGTAGAATTTTTCAGGTTTTAAAGAAATGCTTTAAAAACCCAAGAAACAAGACAATTAGAACATTTTCCTACATAAACAGTGGATGATTTTGTCACTAAAGAACCTTCTCTTCAGAGCTTTTCCAAGCTACAGAAATCCAAATGTTATTTGCAGACTTATTATGTTTAATTGTGTTTTTAACATATTACTACATTGACTGAAAAGCTCAGTTTTCCCACCCTGAGAGAAAATTCTAGTTTCAGTTTTGCCTGAAGAGATGTCAATTTTCTCACTTTCAGTAAAAATCCTAGTTTTCAGGGTGAGATGGGGCCAAAACATTGATGGAAAACTGTCATGGATGGCACAGAGCAGTTCTCTCATCACATGAAACAGTGTTCACGCTTTAGCAGCCAATGCAAAAGTCAAGAAGGGGTGGGGGGATGATTCTGCACGTTTCCATAGAATAAGCAGCTGGACTAAAGTGTGGGTTCACTAGTCACAGCACATCACTAAATTCCAAGTTGCCCAGGCAGGTTACCTGAATGCAATCAGTTTTTCCATCTACAAAGTAATAAAACATTACAGCAGAGGTGAGGTGAGATTCACACTAAAATGGTTAACAGACCTTGGAGAACCTCCAGACGTGACTGACAAATGCAAAATGAGGTTTTATTCTGAGTTTGTAAAGAGGGCGCTGAGAAAGGTGCCTGGCTGATAGTGGGGGTGTGCAGAGCAGAAGCACAAGCGTCAGGAGTTGATTGTCTCCCAGATGCACCAAAAAAGAAGACATGAAAGCAAACGCTGCCTTAGAGCCACATTAAGGCAGCCAGTAAGCAGGATGGGTTGTTCCTCCATCTCAGCAAAATCTCCTAGTCAGACCTGCCAGAGCTGCTCCCCTAGCCTGTAGTTATTAGTTTAAATTTGGGTTTAGGCAAAATGATGTCATTATCTCATCACTTTTATGTTTCTTTCTCAGTTGCTTTTTGCTTTTTTTTTTTTTTTAAATATCTCTTTGTAAAGTTGGACAGGTGAAAAAATTAAAGGACAGCATTGGGGTTTTGCAAAGCAGCTTCTCATGTGCCGTGGCCTTGCCCCATCTCTATATTAGAGTGTAAATGACAGCAGGGTGCCCTGGCATTTCTGAAGCAAATGTCCCAACTCATGGAAATTGGTCTTTTCCTTCCCTATTCTCTGCACCCCCATCAAGACCTGGTGAGGCCTGGGGACAAGCAGGTGGTTTTATAGGTCATGCTTTGCTTGGAGGGTGCTATAGCCCTGCTCTACAGAGCTGGAGCAGTGAGGTGTAAACATCCACAATCAAAGAAGCAAAATTAAGTTGCAGCAGCAATATGTCCTTTTGCACATCAGCTTCAGGCTGACCCAGAGCCATGGGGAAGCCCATCAACTCTGGAAGGGTCAAGAAGCTCAACCACCATGGAGGTAGAGGCACGCAAAACAACCACACAGTATGGGCCTGACATGGGGAGTCCCTCAGACATAGGGGACAGGGAGGTCTGCAGAGCCGGAGCAGCATGCTACTAAGGGAGAGACGGGCACCACATCAGAGGGTTGGTGGTGCTCACATTTCTGGTCGGGGTAATAGGATTACCAGCCCCCATGGCTGGGAACACTGATGTAAGAACACTGGAAGGTTTGGCATGAAGGTAGTAGGCGTAGTTATGACTTAGTCGCCATC
>VZTL01055042.1:7444-26877 GCA_013400535.1 Scopus umbretta | reverse complement strand
CGCTGCGCGGGGCAGCGGCAGGGACCGGGACACGCGAGGGCGGGGCCGGGGGCGGGGCCCGGAGCGGACGCCGGCCTTACCCCGCAGCGCCGCTGGTGCCCAGTCACGTGAGCCCGCTCAGCTGACGCGCCGGGATTCCCCACCCGCCCCGCCGCACGTGACCATCCCCCAAGGAGCCGCCATCATGGGAAGGGCGCCGCCATCTTGAGGAGGTCGGTGGCCTGCGGAGCCACCGCTGGCGGGCTGGCTGCCGGGCTGAAGGGAGCGGGCAGGCACCGTCGCGCCCCGCGGCCACGACCTTGGTCTGAAAGCCCGCGGTGGAGGAGAACCGGCGGTGGAGAAGCTCTCTTCCACAGCAGTCCTTGGCCCTGGCTGCCCCTCGGGCCTGGGGTCTCCTGCTGGCACCCCCAGGCCGCTGGGCCTGTGGCTTGGCATTGTCACTGGCATGGCGTTGAAGGTGACTGTGGGGACGACGCTCTAGAGAGATGCCCGCTCTTGCCCAGGAAGACAGGGAGGGTGGCAGGCCCTGGCCCAGGCCCTCCCTGCCCTGCAGGCCCAGGGTCTTGCTCGGCCTGCCAGTAGCTCGCAGTGCTGCCAGCAAGCTGATCGAGATCCCAGGCTTGCTCCCTTCCCTCCTTGCAGCAAGGGTCTCAGGGGGTTTACTCTCTGGGTCTGGTTTAATCACACTAAGCATTAAATAGAAATGAATAATGTTCCCCATCGGAGTCTCTAAGGGGGCTGGCAACAGCATATGCTGGTGTTTGGCCACAGCATGTAACACGCAGCTGACAAAATGCTCTTTAAAAGATCTGATGCCAGTAGGGAGTAACATGTCCTAAGGGAATGCATCTTATCCAGGGAAACTCCAGACCCGGTGAGCTCAGGAAAGCTGGAGAGGGGCGAGTAGGAGCTGCTGTGCTGACAATGCAGGTGTCAACATCTGCTTGTCGCAACCATGTCCCCAAGACATTCTCCTTGCCAGTCTGCACATACCTCCTGCTGTCTCTTGCTTTACGCTCTAAGTCATGTTTGGTGCAGAATCTTTCTCCACTGTGTCCACTGACTCCAAACTAGAGCTCCCCAGTGAAGGTGCTCTAGAGCATCGTCACCACCAGGGCAGACTAGAATAAGCTCAAGCCTTTCACAAGTTCACTAGTACCCGGCATCTTCCAGCCAAGGATCCTGCAGCCCTTACTGAGCCATGATGCAGCTCTTGTACAAGAACTGCCATCGCTAGCTGGGCAGCCATGTCACACGCCGACAGGTGAATGCCTTTGTGGAAGAAATGTTACCTGCTAAGTATTACTTTTCATCAGGCAAAGTTGAAAGGCCCGAGAGGTCAGAAGAGATGAATTGGTGGTTCCTAATGTCTTGTAAGCCTGTGAATTTGTAAGTAACCTTGGCTTGAATGTCCTCAGTGGACTCCTTCTTCTCCGGGGAATCAATCTGCCTGGAGGAACTGCTCTGCTTGCTGTGGCAAACCACACATGTGGGGGAATGCACACATGCCATACTGTGAGGGGCCAGCATGCTACATCCACTGTGCAAGGAAACAACAGTGCAGGCCTTGCTTCATCTGACTCATGATTATTTACTCCTTAAATGGCAATGCCAGGCAGACCCAGGTGTGCTGGATGGACCTGTCACAAAGGACCAGCTGATCCTTGCCCCTGGGAGCTGGTAGACAAGTATCACAAAGCATGTACCTACTTGGAAATCTGGCTGGGCACAATAATAATTACACTAACAAAATAAAATTTGAACTGTTTATTGGCTCAGGCAAAGTAAGGTTTCTGGAAACCCCCTCATTCACTCTTCCTTTCTCAGTCTCAGCTACAGGGAGTTAACTGCAACCTGGACAGGTTAAGTCATTACTTTTAAATGATACTTTCTAAGCTGACAGCATTGCTGTAGGCAGGCTCCTAAGGTCATCTGACATGTCAGCAGCAGCCTGGGAGAGAAGACCGAAAGCTTATTCTGTGCTCTACAGCCAGACCCCTGCCTTTTCCCTCCAGCAGACCATGCCACCAGGGGTCCTTATGTCTGCAGTCTCTGTAGCCAGAAGAGCAACAATGTCCAATCTCCAAAACATTAAAGGCAAGTACTATGCTTTGTTAAAATTAAAGCCAACATCCCCAACAGTAAGCATTTACTCCTAAACATCTGCTGGCAGATGCTTCCATCTCCCCTCCACTCTCTTTGCTCCACAGGGATTGCTGTGTGCTGCAGTCGTCCACCTAGCACTCTCACTGGCATGTTTACTCCATTTGGTGTCCCACAGTATTGCAGAGGGTCAAGAGTCTTATCAAGGACTGTGTCTAGGCAGGGTGCTGACATGAGCTCTGCTGATAAATGACAGTGAATGTAATTGTGAATGAATGTAACATCCCCACCTGGCCAGGAATTAAATTTTAATGAGGTTTTATGCTGTACTTATCACTCCATGATGTCAGTGCTTGTCCAAAGTACAAGCTGCCTCCTACTATCAGCGGGATGCCAGTAAAGGCCCCTGAAATAGAGAGCTGGGAATGATGCTAGTTGAGGCCAGGAAAACTAGCACTGTTTTGGGAATTTGAGGCTAAGAATAGCTTCAGGCAGGTTTTCCTCACTGTGGCTAAAATTATTCATGTCTGGGGCACTCCGCAGCATATTGGTGGGAATGATTTGTAGCTTCAGTACAGGTGAAGTCAAGGAGACTCCAAAACCAGATTAGAAAATGAATCCTAAAAGCGGATCTCAGGCCTGCTTTTTTGAGCAAACGACTCTGCGATGAGGGAAGTACTCCTCCAAGACACTAAACTGAATTCAGATGTCGAAAGGCATACATAGCACCCAAACTGCCTGTGGCCAAAGGGCACTTTCAGATGAACGTACATGCTAACAGACTTGTGACAGTAACTTTTTGTGGCAGTGAAAGAGACATCTAGGTAAATGCAAATACCAACTGCTTACAGATAGTAACATCCACTATAAAAGGTCCTGCCACAGGGTCCACCCCATTGACACAGCTTCACTGACCCTTCAGTGACAAAGAGATTCAACATTTTTCTAGGCTGCAAGCCCCAAAGCAAACCACTGAATCAGAATGCTGGAAAATGGCCCAGACCTCCCTCTGCACTGCTGGGAAAAACAGAACAGTCTGTGCTGAGATGAAAGGTATGGAAATTTGCCTCACTGATGTTGTAGGTATGTCATCTATCTGTCCTGCTTAAATCTTATCCTTTTGAATGTTCTCCTTTTATTCCTCAGTTATTAGATTTACCCTGTCTTGCATCACCAACAATTGCACACTCCTCCTCTTACAATCGCATGTTCCTTCTCTCTACTATCCCAGCAACAGACTGAGGGAATCACAAGCTGTAGTTTGACTTGCATTTTCTTTAGCAAATTTTTTTTTCTTCAGATTGAGTTATTTTTAACCTGGCTCAATTCCCAAATTAGATTCACTGCCTGGTGGCATGAGAAGTTGTATCAGCACACTTGGGAGAAACAGGGGAGTGCGTGCTACAGATGTGAAAGAAGGTCTAGGTGTCCAGAGGGTGTGCTTAGGCTAGCACTGCTGCCAAATGAAGTGCTTCTGGAGATGCAGCATTAGCTTCTAGTTTTTCATGTGCATTCACAAAGAGGTATAAGAAACTGTCCTAACGCACACAAGAGCCAGGGAGGCTGTTTACATCTATGAGTTGAGAACACACTGCCAATCTCGGGAATATACATGATTTCCTAAGGTTTGTCCTCAGCCTGCCTTAGGTAGGCAAAGCCATTAGATGCAGGTGGTCATTATCACGCTCTGCCACTTGAGGTCACCCCTTTACCCTCTCCCAAATGCAAAGGAAAGCAAGGACAGGACAGTTCAAAGTGCCAAAAAAGGGCTGAGGACTTCAACAGCCACTAGTATCCCCCTGGTAAATCCATAAAAGCCAGGACTTGAGCCTGTCATGAGTGCATCTCATCCCCTCAGCAAAAGGAAGACACCAGGCACTGATTCTCCAGGAACCTTGTCCTGCCCTCCTGCTACCCAGCTCCTATTCTCACAGGACAGTGAGAACTGTCAATGGTCTGTAGATACCTGTGGGAGACACTCAGGACCCTACAGTTTGGCCCCTAGGAGAGCTTTGAGCCTTACACACTGTAAGGTTGGGGGAGGATTTTTTTCTGTGTGCTTTGGCACCATGATAGAGTAACTAGCTTGACAGAAACTCAGTGATACGAGTTGCAAAGCTGTGATTGTCTCAGGAGCTAAATGAAGCGTGGCTTGCAGAGAAAAGGAACAGCATTCATTAGTGAGTAACAGGAACAAAAATGGGAGAAGCTTTTCAGGACACAATCCTTTGACCCTGAAACAGAAAATTCCCACTCCAGGATAAGTGGCACCAGGAAGACTTACTAGTCCGGGTTTAATTTAATTACATCACAAGAAAAAGACGGTTAATACCTGTGGAACAGAAAGAGATACGCTAAGAGCAGAGGTGGCAAGTCCTGTGTGTCAGAGGCAATTCTCACCTGATGAACAGTGATGGTTTGTACAGTCAGGCTGGATAGAAACAGCAAAAAGCCACAAAATCAATATCCCCATGGTTAGACTGCAAAGGAAACAAGGTTTACCGAGATTTGTTTCCATTACATCTGCTGTTAGCCTGTAGTTGAAAACAGCAGCTTAGTGTCTGGGATCAGTTTCTCTTAATGAGGTTTTTATTTCTCCAAAACTCATTTACTTTTACAGGTTACTTTGCTTCTCTGTAAACCAAGTCTCCCAAGGAAAGACAATCCATAAAAAAAAATCCTACTACTTAAAAATGATTCTCCAACAGAGCAGTAAAAAAAAAAAATAGAAAAAATCTGCAGCCTTTGAAAAAAAAAGCCAGTGTGAAAGTGTTAAAAAAGAGAAAGGTCAGTAAGCTCTATGAAGGCATTGTCTATGCAGGCAGATCTGGCAGCAGGCATCCTTTAACCTTACCTAGCCTGAACCACTGCTAATGGACATTTACCCTCTGCTGCTGCAGAGCCACCCTGCTCTCTTCTCTCTCTGCAGGGCTGACTCACTCTGCAGTACACACTCACAGGCATGCGATCTTCCACATTTCAAAAGACTATTTATGTGCCAGCAGATGCCAGCTCTTTCAATCACGCAAGACTCTACAAGTCTGTCATTTCACGCTCTGAGGCTGCCTGTTCCCCTCTTCCAAACCAAATACAAAGTCAATCCCTGTCAGAAGGGACTGCACTCTGATCTAGCACGCTGCTGTCAGTAAATGAAGGAAAGGGACCAAAAGGTCCATTATTTTCTTAATGCCCTGAATCACTTGAGAAATTTGCTGATGCAATTAGCATCAGTAAAGGATTTGAAATGCGAGTTTTCACCTGGGCTTCATCAATGAGGATCTAGAGCATTGCGGTCAGAAAATCCTTGGCCAAGGCACCATGCTCATATTGTTAATTTTACTCCCAGCATATTTACAGGTACTCAGCGCAAAGCAATCCTCCACCTATGCACGCTAACCCCAGCTTTTGTTTTATGCTCTCTTCTCCTGACTTGCATGGGTTTGTGTATTAATGAGAAAGGCTTGATGTTCCAAGGCATGAACCAAAATGCTGTCAATAGGATTTTGCCTGCATTTGGTTACGCAAGTATCCACTGCCATCCCGAGCCTAGTAACTACCTTTTACAAGGTGTCACCAAACTACAGTGGGATCGTAAGAGTTCCTACAGACCGGTGGCTTTAAATTGCTTATTTCTCTTAAAGACAAGACCTACCACCAGTATTTAGTTGTTCTCTTAAATGCAATTTGCTCATTCTTGTAAACTGGCAAAAAACAAGGCTAGCAGCAGGTTTCCCTTAAAGAAGGAAAAATCAGATCTTAAAACATATTGGCAGCTCCAGCCAGGACCTTCTCCTGTCCTGCTAAACAAGCAAAATACAATTCCTCTCACCAGAACTGCAAGATGTACATGGCATGCTTTCCAGAGAGCCTGAATTCATGATTCACCCCCTCTCAGCTGCAAGCTCGATCAGACTCTGCACAGAAGTACTGGGAAGGCATTCATTGCAATCAGTGCCAAGAGAGAATTATGCTTCAGTTTCCACAAGTGTTTATAACCCCTGGGTAAAGTCTAATTCAGAAGTTTAGCATCTACTACTTTTGCTGAAAAAAAAAAGTGTTCAACACAATTCAGATCAGGAAATTTTCTCTTACCCCAGGCAATGCTTCAGCAGACATCCAGGATTTTCCTTAAACCAGCTTACATCTCTATACAGCCAAGTACCACCACTGCTCAGACTGCCATGAAAAAAAGCCCTTCTGAAATATGAGAACAGTTGTACAGCCCACCCCAAAGCCAAGCAGCCAGCAGCCTAGTAAATGAATGCAGAGAGATCAGCTTTTTAGCAAACAGAATAAAACCAATTAAATTGTTAATTACTGATGATCAACAATCATTAAAACAACATCTTCACAAAAGCCTGTGAAAATCCATACTAGCAGAATGATTCATGCATAGCTGAAATCTCTGAAATGGTTCCCCATTTGGAGGCCAGCTACCCAGAAGGTGTACAAGGTACTACCAGGCCTGGTAAATGCTCCTGACAGGTTAGAAGCTCCAGACATAGCATCAGTGAATTCCTCATGCTCTGGCATAGCTCTTCACAGTACTTACACCAGGCTCATTTGCTGCACAGGTATACACAAAGTACATGGGTGAAATACATGTATACCACCACATCACCATTCCCAGCCAGGCTGACAGAAGAGATTCCCACAGATCACTCCAGATTTCTCAGCTTCATTTGATCAGAGGCATTACTAGTAATCCGCATAACATTAAAATTTTGGCTTGAACAAGATAAAAGCTTGACCTATTCTCCAAACTATACAACTATGTTTAAGGTGATGTACTTCCCAAAGGCAATTTGGAACAAGCTCTACATTTGCAAAGGTCCAACATCTATTTCCCATACGAGCTTCAGTGCTGTTTTGCAACAATCACAAATCCTCAGGACAAGGGAAGTTTGCTACAGCATTCACTAGCTGCTAAAGCAGAACTTCTCAGCTCAAATGCTCCCAATTTACACATAAAAAGATACGAGTTCTTGAATGAACACATTTTGTTGATGAGACTATTGTTCAGGTACTTTAGAGGCAATTTCTCCTAACAGCTGGTTGGAAAGCTGCACTAAGCTTCTGCAGAGAGCCATCACAAGGACAAGCTGCCTAAAGGGTCTTCAGCAGCTCCCGTTCCTTCTCACATGCTGAAGTCTGCACCCTCACTCCCTGACCTTGTCTGCTCAGGCCATGCCACACAGCCTCTTGCACAGTGAGCATAGCACTGCAACAGCCTCGCATTCCTGCTCACCGTGAGTACTGCCCATGGGTAGCAGTTGCAAACAGCATTGCTACTTGCCCAGGAGAAAGAGGGAGTGCTTTAGCAGTGATGACAGCATTACTTCTGCATGGTGCTCAGTCACTTCAAGAACTGCCTCCCCCTTAAAGGAACCCTTCCTCTTCCTAAAGGAGCAGCAAAAGCATGAAATCAGAGGCAGAGGACTCATTACAGCAATGTAGTGAGGAAGTTTTATTTGGAAACATGGTATAAGTTTGTAACCCAACACTGGGTGCACGACTCTTATGCCGGAGCATACGCAGTTACTACTGAAACACAGGAGTGTTTCGGACAATTGCTGTAATAAAACATGAAATTCTTATACTCCAATACCAGGACACTACAGCAATCTTTAGAATCAAAGTTACATCCAAGGAATTCTCTGCACTTACAATTGACCCCACAGTGTAATCTACCTATATATAAGATTAATATATATAGCATGGGAAATTGAAAATCCTTGCTCCATAGATGTATGAACATGTCAAGTCTTTTATAAATAAACATCCAGTGAAGAGAAAAAATTACATTTCTAGTTCATATTTATACATAAATTACTAACAGCAATGGGTGGAAAATTGCACACAGGCCACCCCAAGCCATGCAGCAGGCTTGGAGCAGCCCATCCAATTTAATATTGAAGTACACACAGGATAGACAAGTCACTAACATACATTGCGCATTTACAAGAGATCAACTACCAAATTGGGACAACTGTACACATTGGAGAGACCATTTTCATTCTGGAGCTTTTTTTTAAATGTGGATTTGTTACATCTTTACATCATACCGTGATGTTTACTTTGTGGACAGGATAAGGGCAACAATGAGGCCATAGAGCCCCAAGACTTCAGCGAAGATCAAGATCAGGATCATGCCCACAAATAACCTTGGCTGCTGTGCTGTTCCCCGTACACCTGCATCACCCACAATGCCAATGGCAAAGCCAGCAGCCAGACCACTGAGGCCCACACTCAAGCCAGCACCCAGCTGAAGAAAGCTCCTGTAGGACAGAGATAAAAAAAGTGTCAGTGGCAGGCACCAGGACACCCAACCATTCAACTTCAGGCTAGCCTTTTTTTGCTCTCCCCAAAGGAAATAAGAATTATCATCTAAACATTTAAAGGGAACCTCTTTCTTGCAGAAGGAGCTTCTATACTCTTAAGCAAGCACAGCACGTCTCAAAGCAGATACTTCCCGAGACTCCTAGCTCTGATACTGAAAAAAAGGGCAACTATACAAGATCTTTAGCTGATATTCAGGTATGGCTCATACAGTAAGCTAAGCTACTGGACCTGCGAGTTCACATGGCCACCCAGCTTGTCTGTAGCCACTTCAGTCAGCTGCAGGCTTAGCACACTGCCAGAGTTGTACCTGCTCCAACCATGTGGGCTAGCAGTTGCAGTAATGCCTGTTGCACAGTGCTATGTAGCCTGTTAATATCTGCTTTTGTCTTCCACCTCTAGCAACCTTATACAGCCATAGCACATCCCGGTCATTATTGTGTTTCTTACACTGCAAGAGTTGGATAGGAACGGTCTGGTTTTCCAGGCAGGGGTACTTGAGAAGCAGTTCTGATCAGTATCTGGCCACCTGGTAACTGCAAAGGAGCATTTGTACCTGCCATTTCTTAGATTGTGGCTTATTAGGCAAGACACTGCTCATCAGCTGTATCTGTGTCACTGTACAAGCTATCTACTGTGAGACCTCAGAAGCATCGTTTTATTCTGAGAGGTATCAATCAAGCCAGTTCCAGCTGTTCTCAAAAGCTAAGAATAGATTAAGTTTCAAACTGTAGCTGGTATAGAGGCCCAATGTATAGCTTGAGGATTGATTTAACAGCAAAGGAGCAAGCAATATTAATTATTCACGTGCATCTCCCAGGCAACAGGAGAACTATTTAGACAGTCTGATTAGACAGTCTTGGAAAGACCTGTGTATTCCAGGTCTAGAATTTAACACCACAAAACAACCTTAGCCTCCTAACCCAGTACTGTTTGTACACAGTTTCTTTCAAGCCATAAACCACTGCATTATCTCTAGCAGTGGGATGTCTGATCCGTTAGCTAATACAGCAAACTAATCAGGCAGCACTACCACTGAGGCTAAGGCATTAGGCAGGACAACTGAAATACAGTCCATACTCCTAAGCCCATGTTAGGTGCATTTAGCATTGACAGTCCTTCCAGGGCACTTGAGTAAAACCCAACCATTCAATAGCATCAAAATAGCAATAGGACAAACTTAAGACTTACAGATGCAGCAACTTACTTGAATAGTGTGATAGAAGGTGAGAGGGCATTGGCAATGAGGACTGCCACTACGAGGCCATAGATAGCTATAATCCCCGCCATGACAACAGGGATGATTGACTTCATGATGAGCTCAGGCCTCATGACAGACATGGCTGCAATACCTGTGCCACTCTTTGCTGTTCCATATGCAGCTCCCAAGGCTGGAAGAGAAAAAAATGCATTAGACACATCCCCAAATACCATCTCCTTCACTAGGTTGCAATATTAGAACAGCTGAGTCAGCACAAAGAAGAATTGTGTAAAACTAACATGGTCACTTAACTACTTGGTTTGGCAGCCAGGAATAGTCCCCTAAGGGATGAGGAATTGACCTATCCAGAGTCCTAGACCAAAGCTAGATAAATAAAAAGGTACTGTTCAAACAGTACTGATAACAGAATACTCTCTCTAAGCTAGCTTCACAGCACAGTATACTCCCCAGCAGACATTTGTTCCCTGTTTAGGAGCCAAAACCCAAGGTCCAAATTTGAACTCATTATTTCAAAGTTTGCACCCTCACTGTGAGGCCTTACTT
This sequence comes from Scopus umbretta, assembly GCA_013400535.1. Lineage (NCBI taxonomy): Eukaryota > Metazoa > Chordata > Aves > Pelecaniformes > Scopidae > Scopus > Scopus umbretta. The sequence continues at coordinate 16,670 of VZTL01055042.1, read as the reverse complement.
AGCTGAACTGCAGAGGAAACACAGCAAAGCATGTCTTGCTACCACAGCAGGATGTAACCTGTCAAAGGTAGATTTTACAGACAATGAACTTTGAGCCACTTGGGATGAGTTCTCAGATGCACCCAACTTTTAACAAGTCACCTCCTGGCACCCTTCATAGGTTTTGTGGAAGAGGCTCCATCTGGACTATGCTTGTCCTGGGGTCAAACACACCAATTCAGCTTCATCAGATACATACTGAGATAGCAACAAATTCACATATTATTGCTGCACATCATTCCTTGGAGGAAGGACACCCTCTTCACATGTCAATAACCTCACCTATTAAGGATTCAGGTCCAAACACTTGTTCCAGTGGCTGGATTAACAAAGTAGAGTATGGCTTATAGGCTACAGGGGACCACAACCACCTTACCCCTAAGGTTCACTGATAACCTCCGTAAACACTTGAGCATGCACTGATCAACACAGGAATCCAAAGCAGAACATGGGCTTCTCACCTTCAACTGAGAAATACTAGAATCAAGAGTCCCAAAGCACTACCCCAGAAAGTAACTTCTGCCTTGAAAACTTTGTATTAGTGTGTGCTGGTTTTGGCTGGGATAGAGTTAATTTTCTTCATAGTAGCTAGTATGGGGCTATGTTTTGGATTTGTGCTGGAAACAGTGTTGATAATTCAGGGATGTTTTCATTATTGCTGAGCAGGGCTTATACAGAGTCAAGGCCTTTTCTGCTCTTCACATCACCCCACCAGCGTGCAGGCCAAGGGTGCACAAGAAGCTGGGAGGGGACACAGCTGGGACAGCTGACCCCAACTGACCAAAGGGGTATCCCATACCATATGACATCATGCTCAGCATATAAAGGTGGGGCAAGAAGGAGGAACATTGAGTGATGACATTTTGTCTTCCCAAGTAATTGTTACTTGTGATGGAGCCCTGCTTTCCTGGAGATGGCTGAACACCTGCCTTCCAATGGAAAGTTGTGAAAAAATTTCTTGTTTTGCTTTACTTAAACTGTCTTTATCTGACCCCACAAGTTTTCTCACCTTTACTCTTCCAATTCTCTCCCCCATCCCACCAGGGGGGAGTGAGAGGCTGTGTGGGGCCTAGCTGCTGGCTGGGGTTAAACCATAACAGTGTCACACAAGCTTCCACAAACACCTCATTCTTTGATTCTGAAGTACTTTGAAAGACCCTTTTCCTTCCAGCTTTGCTCTGGAGTACTCTAGAAACTCCTTAACTCTGGACTGCACTCACCCTCACCCAAGAGATAATATGCAGGTCCACAGCCATCCAGGACTAACTCCTTGAAGCAGCACTGCAAGGTATGTGGAAGGGTAGGTAGTCTCCTACACCATCAGGCTGATATTGAAAGGTAACAGTCCCATTTAGCAAGAAAATGCTCTTGGCCTGCTCCAGAAGGCTACTGGAGAGTATTAAAGCCATGGAGATTTCAAACCTTTGCTCCACCCACTTAAAAACTAAGGTTTCTACAGGCTGCTTGTTCCACAAAAATGTATAGCTGTCTTACACCAGCGTCCAAGTGTAAGACAGTGCACCTTGCCCAGGAGTTGCTGGCAGGTATTCACAGAGTTTAAGGTATGTGCTTTCCTGCTTCTCACTCAGCATTTACAAAAAGCCCATCTTTGAGCAGTCGAAAACTGAGCAGTAATCCTCCTGGCTTTGCACTAAGAAACTTCAGAAGAGTAATAAAGGTAGCACCACTGCAGTCACACAAGACTCACCATCAGAAGGAAGTTCAGTTTTAGTACAAAAGCTTTAAGGGAAAGCCTCATTATCAACTACAAATTGGTTCTGTAGTAGCAAAGCTCATGAGCCTCCTGTAACCTGGATCCTCTTCTTGTTAGTCTTGACTGTCACTAAAGGAGACAGATGTAAATGGCTGTTCCCATGAGGTAAGTTTACTATTTAAAATTAGTCACTACTTCCTCCAAGTCTGAAGTTACTTAAAGGTATTGCAATTAATACAGTGATGGATTACAGAAACTGATTTTGTAATCCCACTAACAGAAAGCCAGCCTGCTTAAGTTTTTGGGGAGGGGCAGATAAACACAAATTTGTCATTTCCCAGTTGTTAAATCCTATTCCCAAGGAACAGGCAAAGAGCTTATGCCTTTACCTTGGTCTAGACACATTAACAAATGAACTCTACATGTACTCTGTGGCAGCTAGTTTAACATTACATTTTTAGATGGCACTGAAGATCTATTACACTCCCACTGGTGGACAGTCATAGATGCTACACATAACAGCTTCAGAGCTTGGCACATCTGCTCCCAATTAAGTCTTTATCAGCATCCTGATCAACAGGCTTACACTGGAGTCCCCTGCAGCTTCATCTCCCATATCTTACAAGGCAGCTTGTCTTACTGCTTTTCACTAGCCTGAGTTCTCCTTGCACCTTTGACAATACCCTAATATTACAGTCCAGGTGGCAAAGACGATATCCACCTCCCACCATGACACAGCCATCTAATGGCACAGCTATTCAGTTATGGGCCATTTGGCACTTACGTTAATCCTCCTGCATATCTTGACTTGTACCTCTTGGCAACTATGAGCATTTGGAACACATATGCTTCATATGCTACATCTAAATACCCCTGATGAGTTGAAAGGACAGGTTTTCCAAAATATTCTCAGTGAATAGGGTTTGAAGAGATCTGTGTGGAAGACAGTGAAAGCAGAACAGAGCTGTACCACTGTTACACACCAAGACTCCATATATTTACTTCAGATTGTACAACTCCATCAGCTCTAACATACAGAACAATTAATCTGCAACACTACCTGTAAAGCATAAACATAGAACTATCAAAACATTCATCCAGCATCTGGAGAGGCACTTTGCCTACCTAGCTTTATCACAGAAGGAAGCCATTCTGGTCTATAATCAGGAACTGTGCCATTTATAAGTTCAATGGTGTTACAACAGAGAAGTTCCTTTACACATAATTCAAGACTACCTACTCCAAGCAAGCCTGTTCCAAAGATTAACTTGATTTTGAAATACTTCTGAAGAGTAACTCCTTGAACTCACAAGCCAGAGCTGATTTAGTACTGTGCTCCTGGGGGCAAAATGCATTCCCACAGGGCTGCGGATATGCTGCCTGACACCTCACCATAGCTGTTCTTTTCTATTAGTCAAAAGTGGTAGCAGAGGTACTATACCTGTGCAGCTCCAAGTATGAACTAGAAAGTAACTTGCCACATAGGCAATAACTTCAGTAAGGACTTAAGACTAGTTGTGGTCTTGCCACTGTCACAACTTTCAGTAAGCTTTGTCTCCAATATTCACTGTCAGTACTCAAGCAGCCTGCAGTTTAGATCAAGTGCTAGTCCAAGTATTGGGACCAGTCTTTTGCAGCTATAGTTACAGTGCTCAGTAAGGTCATGTACCAAGAACATTAATCTTGCAGCTAAGTTAGCTGCAAGTCACCTCACACAACACTCCCTCAATATAGAAAGAAGCTATTATCAAAAGCCTTGCATCAGTTCTGCAAAGCTCTGAAGACAGATATGCACGTACAGACAGCAACCACATTATCAGGAGCCTTGAAGCCAAGGAACCATTTGCACAGATGCAGTCTCAGCAGTTGCAATACATGTTTAGCTCAAGAATAGAGAGGTTCAGAACCAGCCACACTCCAGCAGCATTTGATCCATTCAGAACCAGCAATTCCTCCTGTGTCTCATCATGGAGAAGGTTTTCACACTCAACATGTAACAGATTTCCAGAGCACTAATAGGCAGAACTTCCCCACATCAGTAAGTGAGCTAGTAACACAAGTCAAACTTTCAATTAAGATACCATGGGTTACTATCATAGCAAGTCTGAAAGACCATTCTGGATGAGTACTTACATCTGGACCCCTTTATAATTAATCCATTATCAAATGGAGTGCCTCCTATAGTAGGTAGGCTTCCCTTGAACCAGCCAGCATCAATTTGCTTGAATGCCCATTCATCCTTGAGCAGGTTGTTCTTAAATGGCTGGAGAACTGTTATAAGTGATATCCAGGTCAAGCACAGTCCTTGTTTTGCCATGACAGAAGCCTGGGCATTTTCAAAGAAATATGCTTCTTCCCACTGGTATTCCAAGGCCCCTCCCACATCACCACATTTAACACAAACACAGCTCTACCTCAGACTCAAGTAATAGATACTCCACAACTGCCTTGGAAAAACCCTGTTGCTATGTCCAGTTGCACCTCCACAGAAGAGACAGCTGCATTAGTGGAACTGTATGTGGTGCCTATGCAAATTCAGACCATGCTGACTAAAGACTGGAGGGGTAAACAGATAATCTGCCCTACAGGAAGTTGTAGACTTTGAAAATCTTTATTGAGTCACCTGTTACAGGATTAGGGACAGCATGCTTTTTGTTCTTCCCCAATGTTATGAGAGGGTGTGGGGATTTCAAACAAGCCTAGCACTGTCAACTTACAGCATTATCAAAAACAACCTGCAAGGCTAGCAGTCCATTTACTCTTGTTCAGTAAATTTGAGAACTTGAAAGTCTACCAGCTCAAGAAGCTGCTACAGTAGCAGCACTTCAAACAAAAAAGGAGCTACCAGACAATTGTCCAAACAGCTGGGACTGCTGCAATTAGTACTCTGGATTGTCTGACAACACACAAAGCAAAATTTTTTTTTTTAAAGTATGGTAAGGCTGACACTTCACACCAGAGTACAGGCTTGCTGTTCTGCAAGCAGCAAAGTCCAGTCACTTGTTATTTGTCTTCCTTTATCATCATACAGGTTCCCCAGCAATCTTAAAGATGACCCATTTCACAGACTGGGTGGACCACTGTACTCCAGGTATTGACTGGCAGAATAGTTTGTTATACCAGTTAGCAGGAGCCCTTTTCATTTAGTTGATCTAATAGCAGCTTACACCACTCACCAGCAGGCATCCACAGCTAAGCTGCCTCATTTCTGAAGCATGGGAAAGCCAAAGTCATCTGACTACATCCAGCAGACACTCCCGTGGCCAGACTAGCCTGACTTGGAGCCTCATGCTCACAAGATTCACAGTCTGAAGGAAGCAAGTTCAGCAAGTCATGCCTTACTGTTTGGCAAGGACAGCAAACAGGTGGAAGCATGCACTTCTGTGAAGCCATTGTTTCAAACATCACGAAGAGCCTGATCAGGCTGGAGTGTTCTCCAGCCTACAACTGCTGCTTGAAATCAGTCAGGCTCTGGACAGATGGAAGAGGCTAGTTTTAGAAAGGGAAAAAAGGAAATAGACTAAGAAGTCTCAAGGCAGCTGGCATGCATCTCCATTGCTGCTCTGAATGTTTCCATCAGAGGGGAAGTACCTGCATACTTTGTAGTCTACAGCAACTTCAGGGTGGGACAGGAGTCCCATCACACACACACCTGGAAGCTACAGTACAAGCAGCAGCATATCTGCTTGAGCCAAGTTCTGTAGAGCCCATGGTTTATCCTGATGATCTAAGACTAACATTTACTGAATGGAAGTGACACCTTTGTCAAGATGTCTCCCCTTAATTTAACCACGCTGTAGAAATACTGCCTATTGTTTTACTTCTTAGGTCTTAATAGTCCACTAATTTACCTGCTGTTAAGGATGAATGCTTAAGCTAGTCTCTCTACCATAGACAGTCTGGTAGCTCAAACATCTGACCCACTGAGTTTTCCTGCACATACCATGATGCCTCTGAAGTACTCTTTAATGATTTGGAACAGAAGACTACCTTGGGCTGCACTCTATCCTGCCATTTCATTTTTACCTCCAAGCTACAGCTAAGGAGTTTGCAAGCTCTTCTTAGGAAGAGGTCTACAGCTCCTTAATGAGAAGCAAGCAGCTCTCCTCTCTACCACCTCCCCACCCTGCAAGAGACAATATTTCAGGAAGCAGAGGTGTAATTTGCCTTCAAGGCCACAAGTTGTTTATAGTCACGATGCCTTCTAGAATCAGACTGTGCAGGGCTGTCAGCTGCATCAAGCTAGATGCTCTGAGCCAGCAATTTCACCATGGAGGTCCCTTAATAGCTAACCAACTGCTACAATATCCACAGCCCTAGTTTAAAATAAAAAGTACTATTTCATTAGCTCTGCAGCAACAATTAAAAGTAAGACACAGGACTAACCTTAACACTGCTGGCTGGAGTTCTCTTCATTAACAGTTTTCCAGATGCTTGACAGTGAAGCAGTATTGAAGGCAGTGAATGCCCATCCAGAATGCAGGCTTAAGTAAAACTCCTTACCACATCATGGAAGCCACAGTGGGGTGTGCCTGGGACATCACACTTTTCTACATAGCACATCAGCAAACACAGAATCAGACAGCTTTGCCCAATATGATGCTTTTCCATTTTGGCAAGCCAAAGATGCATGGAAAAGCTGTAATAATTTGATCACTGAAGAGCACCTGACACTGAGCCAGCCACATGTTTTACACATAGGAAATAAAGGAACTTTAGCCATCAGAACAAGTTGTAATCAGCAAATGAATAAGCAGGCTTGAAGATAGCCAAGGTCACAGCAGCCTGCTTTAGTCTTTCTAGCTGCCATCAGTACTAGCTGACCAGAACAAGTTCTGCTATCTACTTACCATCAGCAGGTAATGTTCAAACATCAAACAGTACTGCATAAAAATCACTTGTTTTCACATCAAACTAGCCTGGACTAGTTCATAGAACTTGAACATGTTTACTAGAAACAGGTTTCAGAACTACAAGCTCCACAAGAATTTGATCATTAGATACAGCACAAGTCAGACATGATCACTGCACTAATTAACACTGATCTAGGACAATTTTAAGTAGTTTTATACTGCTTGTCCAGACAGACTTAGCTCCTTACCTCTACATCAGGGTGGGTTTTTTAAACAACTAACAGTCAATTAACAACAGAACATGCTGTAGCTTCACATCCCTATTAGGAAAGCTACATGACACTTCAGGCTTTAGTTTATCCTATATTGACACATCTGCCATAATGCCTTAAAAATCTGAGTTGCTTCACTAAATAAGCAGTTCAGTAACATTCACAACTAATTTTGCATCAGCATTACCTATAACCTGTTGTTCCAGTGACTGAACACACCAGATGTGCTTAGGCCCTAGCAAGAGACTAACTTCATGGCTCAGACCTACTGGTATTGGGATCATCTGACAGAGATTCTGCATGAAGGACCAGTCACATACCAGCAGCGACATGGAGAGTTACCAAACCTTCATCGACACAGTTTAAGTACTCACTTCGAATTACCTAACTCAAACCTTCCCCTTTAACTTGCAGTCCCACAGTACCATGCTATCAAACCCATAGCTTCCAGGAAATGCTTCACTTCTACTTTAGACATGCCAAGCAATACTTTGAATTCCAATTAAAATGCTGACTCAAGCCTGCATCCCTCACTGATGTTTCCACTGAAGCAAGCTTGTATATCACAAAACCAGTGTCTAAAAGGCCATACAACCATGTTCTGCTCCTGAGTTCAATTTTGCAAGAGGAATCCTTCCTCAGGAAGAAAGCTCAGTATTCAGGACCTTAATCACTGCTATTTTGCAAAAGGCAGTGATCTGCTGTTCCCCCCCCCCCCCAAGAAGTAACTGGGTCTTAGTCTTTCCTCCATTAGTCAAGAGGCAAGTACTTCAGTAGTCCTAGTGTTGGCTCCTGCCCGCATTCCAGCCATACTGTTTTCAGGAAAGTCCTTACCTGTCAAGTGCAAGTACCACCTTTTAACTCCAAGGTGGCAGGCCACTAATTGCCCTCAGCACAGGACATCTGCATCCCACCACTGGTTACAAACTGAGCAAGACTAAACACAGCCAGACTTTTTTTTTGAGCAAGATTAAAGCCATGAACATGGCTGGTGTGAAATCAATCAATGGTGCCAACACCAGCATGGCTAGACAGCTTCCTCTCAAACACTAGTTTTAATCCGCTGTCTACTTAGCTATTTACAGAGTTCAATCTACCACACTACTCAATCAAGAGCAGCTTCCACAAATTTGCCTTGCAGACCTAACTACCATCTCAGAGGCTGCTTTAATATAATGAGACTGCAAACACATGAACAGCTACATGCAACCTGAGCTACAGTCAATTCAATACTTGAGTGTTTAGATTCCTCAACTGGGAGCTAAATTAGGTGGCAGATGAAGACAAGTCAGTATGCTCACACATGTGCAGACACTGGCTAAGTCTTCAGGAGAAAAAACCAGACTGATTCTAGTTCTTGTATTCCTAGTTACTGTAACACTAGCATCTGGAAAAAAAAATAGCTGAAGCCTTCCCCATGTTACATCCCAAACAGAACAGCAGGTCTGCATCTATCAGGAAGCAGTAAATGCTCAGTCAGGAACAGCAGTCATTTTCTGCAGAAGTTTTACTCAGGCTCCAAGTGAGAGATAAGGCATTGTACGATGGTCTTTCTTGTGTGAAACAGCATTTATGGATTTCTACATAAATGTTCTTCAACAGGGAAAGCAATACTGCAGAATGACCCAGTTTACTCTGTCCTGAACCTCAATGACCTAAGATGCAGACAGATGGCCACTAAAGAAGAGCTTCCCTTTTTCAGTATCACATGCATCTCCCATTTTAAAGGGAAGGTCAGGAGCCTATCAGTTCCTTTTAATATCATTAAAATCTTTAAAGCTGACTTCACTCCTAAAATGCTTGCACATTTAGGTCTCAATCCCATTAAAAACTGGTCTTGCATTATCCAAGGAATGTTTTTAGAAAGCGACTTTGTCCTATTTACAGCAAGAAAAGTGCTGCACTCAGCCCCAGGAGAGCCAGACCAACCCTCCCTGCTGGGAGGGCCCGCAGCAGCTGACTCCTGTGGAAGGCCAGGGCAGACTTACCGCCGAGAGAGCCAAAGAAGCCCTGAGGGGAAGCCATGCGCGGCGGCAGGCATGAGAGCCTCCACATCTCATGCTGAGGTGCACGTTAGAAGAGCCAGGATTAGGGCCTGCGGTGACACCGGGCTTCTGGCTGGCAAGACCTGCCCCCCCATACCGGCAGGCCTGCCCACACGCGTGGCTAACCGGGGGTCGAGCCCCCGCACCCCACTCCGCGGGGAGGGAGGCAGGGCCGCCCCCGCGGGGCAGGCCCGGGCGGCAGCGCCGCCGCAGTCACGTGGAGCGGGGGCTCCGCCGGCAGGCTCCGCGGTGACGTCACCCGCGCAGACCCCCTCCGCCGCGCACCGGTAGCCCGGATGGAGC
>VZTL01055034.1:0-13136 GCA_013400535.1 Scopus umbretta | reverse complement strand
TCCCTTCCAGCTTGAGACATTCTGTGATTCTAGGGTCACGTAAATCTTCTTAGGTCCTGATATTAATAGCGGTAATGGGCCCTACCAAAGCTTCCCGCTGATGTAGCTGTGGTGCTGACAACGAACCCAAGACAGGCTACGTTCAAAAAGCAGGACAAGAGTATGAGTGACTACTGCAGGAAGGGTTTGGTGCCGTGAACACAGCAAGACTGAATGAGTCTACATATTTTTGTCCAGTTTCTTGTTGCATTGACTGTTGTCTTAATTCCCTCTCTACACTGAATTGCGAACAGATGCGTGGGTAATTGAAGGCTGAGGCTTTAGAGATGATGGTCCAGGCTCTGATGCCATTACTCAGGCTGGATTATGCCTTACTTTGTAAGCAATCCCGCCAGCTTCGATACAATAAACCAAACAATATTGAAGAAGGGGGGGAAGCCTAAATTAAACGGCGCGCTGCGTGCGGCACTGTAAATGAAACTTGTTCCTATTGAAATGCCACTGACAGCTTGTGCTGGAGGTGCAGGAAGGACAAAGTGGGCTTTTAACAGGCTTTGCTTCTTTTTGCCAGATGGTCTCGTTCTTGTTTGGGTTTACAGCGCCGTTTCCCCTCTCTCCGAATTGCTTCTGGGATTAATGTCAGCAGTTTCTGCAGGAGGCTCCACTGAGGGTGAGGAGCAAAGGGGAAACATTCTGTCTGTGTAAGAAAATAGAAGAAAATACAGAAAATCAGGGGGTGGTTTGGCTGCTTGGCCCTGGTTTGAGAGCAGGGAGAATATGGTTTCCTCCCCTCTCTCCAGAGCTTGTGGCTGCAGCTCTGCTGACACCTCGCCAAGGGGAGGGACGCCCTGTTGGGGCCACGGGTGGGAGCTGCTGCGGTGCGACTATGAAAGGAGAAAAAAGATGCCACTTCTTCGCTAAAAGTAAACAATCCTTTCTCTTCGATTCATGGCACTTGCTGCAAAGCATGGCTCCAAATGCCCTGTTGGCTCAGGGAAGGGGTTGGCTGCGTTCCTCTTCAAATTAGGGAAGCCTTCTTGGGAAGGTGGAGCCACATCAGTGTTCAGGCCAGGAGGTGGCCAGGTAGCTCTTGCATAAGCGCTCAACAAGCAGCTGGGGCTGAGAGTGCTACCGCTGTACCAGCAGACCTCCCCAGACAGCCATCGCCCTCCTAAGCCCCGATGTATTCTCCCCTGGCCCCAGGATTACACAGCTCGACCAGCTTGGTCATGCTGAGCCTTAGTTTGCTGCTAGGAACCCAACAGCGATGAAGGCACTCAAATAAAGGCGCTAGATTTGCTATTTCAGGCCAAGATTATCTTGAAATATTTACTATAGAGGTGTTGATGGAACCAGCCTGTTCATGTCAAAATGTCTGACTGGTATGTTGGTTTTCAAATAACCCTTTGCTCTTGAGATACTTAAAAGGTTTCCAAACATATTCTCCAATCTCTGGGGGCATAATCTGCTTGTTTCATTTCTGGTCTGCTAAAGACAGTCTTTTTGCTTTTGGGTGAGAATATTTGAATGTCACAATTTCTTCTGTTTGGTGAGTGGGATATTTAGGGATTTTTATACAAGCATTTCCATTTGTTGTGGAAATCACCGATCAGAGAGAGGTCTTCACTACAAAAATGATATTATATTTATATTACCATCTAACCTCTTAAAAAAAAAAAAAGAGAGATAACCCCAAACCCTCAAACATTTTCCTCTATTGAAGATACACAAAAGCCAGTTGCTTCTAGCAGAGTTTTGACCCCAAAAGAAAAGTGCAAGAGCCAACAGTTTTCAAAGTTGTAGTTGCTATAAATACTCAGATACTACAGTTGCCTGTGGAAGTATGCAGGTGTCATACAGAAAAATGAGAACCTTACCTCACTGAATTTATAATCTCAAGGAGGTTTTTGAGTCTTTAGTGCTGCAAAGTGACCCGAAGAGTGGGGGACGTAGCACTTGGCTTTAGGCAATCACAGCTAAAGCGTGTCTCCATTGCAGTCTAACAGCAGAGCCTCTTCGTCCTCTTCTGCAGCACAGGGCATGACTCAGACCCCATGTGCTGAGTGTAACTGCCACAAAACTCAGAATTTCAGGAACATGTGGCATCTGAAAGTTGCAAAAATAGATAGCTGAATCTCTTCCTCTCCAGTTACAGTTTCCATTATTTTTACCACATTTTAGGGCTTACACGTGAACTTCTCTTTCCCTTTTTTAAGCAGATTAACACTTTATAAATAAAGATAAGAGAATTACGAAAACTCTGCAGAAAGACAGTATTTGCGGTGATAAATTATGCAGTAGCCCTGCCAGCGATGAGCGTGTTCATTACCAGCGAGACGTGACACGTCTTTTATTTGATGCCAAACTGAAAGACAAGCCTTTTTCTTGTCCCTGCAACTGATCCGTGCATCCTCGTCAAGCAGTGGGATCTTAACCCTCCACGTAACGTAGCCTGGCATGGTCCCCGGGTAGGTCCGAGGGCTGGGACCACCGCCCGATCCTGGCAGCACTGCTGCCTGCAGGGGTTATTTCCCACTTCTGTGCCTAATGACGGCCATCTGGGCTTGGGTGCACTGTCACGTACCTAGATCTTCTTACAATAATACAGCAATAAAATTGCAAGATGCCTACAATCTGTTTTTAATCTTCTCCAGAATATCACCACCTGCATCCTGTGACTAAAAGATGTAAATACTTCCTTCTGTGCAGAGTGGCTAAAACTTTATCTAGGTTCAATTGCCAAGTGAACGGGTTTAGTTTTGCAAATGTTGTAAAGCCTTTTTTTTTTTGCAGAATGAAGCTTTTGCCTTTTTATTTTTTTATTTTTTTATTTTTTTATTTTTTAATTTTTTTATTTTTTTATTTCTCCTTTCGCTTGCTTCTCTTTCCAGGGAACCTGTTGTTCAAAGCTCAGCCCAAGGATTTAGAGAGCCCTGGGAGACCCTGGGTTACAGCTGACCTGGAGGCCCTACAGCAGATTTGCTTTGCAGAAAAATTGTGCATAACACCTGACTTATTCTGTATTACAGGGGGGGAGATAGACTGTTAAATTAAGTATGTGTTTTCCAGTCCACACAGGTGTCTTCTCTGGCTGTAACACTATCTGAATCTAAGGTAGGGAACTGGTATGAGCTATGAATACATTTATTACTGAATAATAGCAATGGGATATGTAGAATGTGCGTGCAATAAAAACATGGACACCTTCCAACTGCTGTTGGCAAAACGCTTGATTTGGTTGAGATTTATCATAACAAATCATCTCTGCTGGAGGTGGGCTTTCAAATACCTTTGCTGCTGTACAGGCTGTCTCTTGAAGAGCAGCAGTGGGCTGAACCTGTGACAAACTGCAGTAGAGCTCATCCTCTGTGACACTTGCAAAGTGGCAGCGTGCCTTTCCTTTGCAGTTCTGTAATTTCTTGCAAATAATTTTATTACCGTGCTGTCCAAAGGCCTACACCCAGCTCAGAGCTGGGATGTACTGAACGTGCTTTCATGCCATAAAAAAGAAAAATATTAAGCTGACACAATACGGTGCATCTCTGTGGCTTTCTCACAAGTGTTGCAAGGCGATCTAGTCTGTGCAAAATATTCCAGCCTGCCTCTGGCTATGATCTTTGCATGGCAATTTGTATTTTGGGGTGGTTGCAGCGTCTGATTTATACCCAGGCAGCTTAATCTTAAAAGGAAATTAACACTTCCATGGCAGCATCCTTTACAAGGAATAGCACCTTCCTTGTCTAGAAGATCATCATTGCTGTAACTAATTAACACAGCATGCTTAATTGCTTTGTGCAATTGAGGGTGGAGTTCCATTTACCTCTAGTTAGATGCAGGGGAGCCTGGCGAGTCCCGTCTGTGCAGAGGGAGAGCAGCTCCGCTGCCCGGCAGAGTCACCCCGGGGCAGCGCCGGACCTTCTGGTGATGGCAGAAATGCTAGAGGGGATCTGGCACCTACAATTATTTCCTTCAAAAACTCGCCCATGCCTGAGCATTCAGAATATTTAATTAGCTGAAAGCCGTGATATGTCAGTCACGTGCTGCCTCAGATTTCAGGTTGAAAGGGCAGAGTTATTCCTGAAGACTTATTATTAAAGGAAATTACTAGTACAGTTGGCTCAGATCTCGCTAAGAAACAAGATTATAGATAGGTAATGTTACCATGGAAAGCCAAACACTTTAATCATACCCCAGCACACAGTAACAGAGTTTCGAAAGGCATGCTACCAGAAAACTTAACAAAACCCAGGTATTAGATAGATATTTGAATATTAGCAAGCACTCAAGGCAGCTTTTAAATGGCTGAATTTGTCAGCAGCAAGCAAGTCCTCACGTCTGTCTTGCTTGTGTTTGACGTATATGTAAATGGCCGCACAGCTTCACAGGGCAATGAAAAATTAAATCCTAGGGGGAAAAAAAAATCCCAAACTATCAGATTTCCAGAAATTGGGAAGTTCAGGAACATGTTGCCCCACAGAGGCTGCCGCGTTGTCTGCTGGTTCCAGTTCACAGCTGCAGCGTATTTTACTGGTTTGATGCTCTTCCTTGAAGAGCAGGACTCAAGTGTGTGCTTGTGCTAATCTAAATCTGGGTTAGGGAAGACTTGCAGCTTGATGGAAACCATGAGCATATCATCTTCAGAAACCTCTTCTGAACAACTCTGCAAAGTGACAGGTTCACCCGGGGCACCAGGATGCACTCATGATGTCTTCAAATTTACCTTTCTCCTGTATGAATGACATCCCGGCACCCCTTTCCTGTGTGAAATCAAAGGGTTTATTCTCAAGATGTGTCAGAGATTTCATGGAGTCTCAGGAATAGTGCTCTGAAAATACTATACGGGGAAGGATCTTGGCTATTGAGGCGGTTTTACCTGTTCTGCAGTCTCTGGGGCTTTAGGTCGGGCACCTTTTCTTGCACCTGAGAGGAGGATTCACATCAAGGAGGACAGAGAGTAAATTCCAGCATCTTCCTCCTTGGTGACGCCGTTCCTGGGTCCCTTTAACATCTCCCAAGAAGGACTTCTGCCAGGAGCTCTCCAAGAGTTATGCAGACCCAGTGTTTTCTGACCTCTCTTGGCCCTGGTCAGTCAAGCATGGGGCAGGTTCGCCTTGTTTGCTTCCCAGATTTGGGCCTCTTTGGAAGAGCAGCAAGAAACCGCCATGGCAGGTCCCAGCTCCACAGTGACGGTTCTCAACTGAAGAGCTGCAGTGTGGGGATCTAGGTAGAAAGTGGTCGGATTTACTGAATGAATCTGTCTTATCCCATAACTGCTGGAAAATAGATATGATTTGCCAACAGTGACTTATACCAGGAGAGTTGTTGCTCCTTTTTCACCCAGAGAGAAAGTGAAGGAGAAGGATTAGTCACTTGCTCATGGCCAGGGATTAGGAGATGTTTGTGCCAATGTTCAGGCACGGACAGGTCAGAAGTTTTGGCCATGCTTCGGGGCAAAAAGTCACCCTGGTGGGGTAGCAGCTGAGAGGATGGGCTAGAAATCTGTGCCTTGGTCTAGTGGAAAAATGTCCAATAGCCACAGTCTGAATAGACACAAAACCATGATAATCCACTGTCCCTGATCTATTTAGAACAAAATAGTCTTGGGTGCCCAAAGTTCTGACCGAACCAGGATAAGTTGGCTTTTATTGTCCCCTGTAACTCAAGGCTGAGTGAAGAAGAAATCACAGCATTTGGGATTTCCTCATGTTGTGGTGAGACAATGAGAACGACTCACTTGGACATTTTCTTATAGCCACTGGGAATGAAACGCAAATTATATACTTAAAAAATGAAGCTGATAAAAAGCAAGGAGGTTTAAATAGGAAAGTGGCACATGGCGGTCAGATTTAAAGCCAGCTGGAGGTTATGTACTGGCAATGAGATTAGGAAAGCCAAAGAGAAAGCCCTAGGACATAATAAAGCTGATTTGTTATGGGTACATAGCTGAAATTATTATTATTATTATTATTATTATTAATAATAATAATAATAATAACAATAATATCTATTCTGCCTATTGTCACACGCTTCCCCTGATCTTGTAAGGTTAATGAGATCATAATGAAATGCTGGCAAAGTTTGGTCTCAGTCATGAAACTTGAAGGGCACGCTCTGGTCTTCTTCTCCTGAATGTCATAGGACAATGCCTCTCACGGCAGCAGACTGATAATAGTTTCTTCTCATGCAATCAAGTTATGAATATTTTGATGCATGTTCTCTTAGGTGGGATTTAGTGCCTGAACTGTGATCAGTGTCAGTAATGAGATAATACCTTTCTGTTCCCTTCTCCTGTCTGTGCATAAAGAACAAGTATTATCAAACACAGCGAAGGGGTGAGTTTGATGTGACCCAGGAGAACTTTTTGATTGTATTCCTGATGCTCAGACCTGTCTGTGGCCATGTGCTGATATCTTATGGATGTGTGCTAGTAATTTCCATGGTGGAAAAAGGTACTCATCTGTTATCTGGGAAGAAATTTCTTGGTCCATTGGAATTGAGTTAATGCATTTCCCAAGCTCCAGTTTCTGAACCTTATGGATGTGGGAAACAAAATGAGAGCAGTTGCAAACGGATCAGCGCAGAAGCTGGTGTAAAGAAAATATGGGCAAGTTCCTTTCAAAGAGTTAGCGCGCTCTGTGAAATCGGATTCACGGCTCCACAATGTGAGCGAATGCATGAGGAGGCCATGCCTAATCCCAAATGCTCTCAGAGTCTGCGAACGGTTGCTCATGGATTTCAGGCTTTGTGGTCAGACAGTTACAAACTCACTGATGCTTATTCGTGGTCCAACTCAATTGTTTTCTCGTTCACTTCTGAGTAACCCCTGTTAGGTTAGAGCATAACTCTTTAGTTTTTAATTGCTCCTTTTACTCCTAACTTGGGAGGGATGCGCTCATGCCTCACCAAACCATCCCGCTCCCTCCCTGGACAGGATTGCTACCTCCTGCATGGCACGTGCCTGTCCAGATCACTCCATGACCTAAGTGGAGGAGATGGCCACTCATCATCTCCTCGCTTCATTCTGCTCCTGCTTGCAATTACAGACATCTTCCTATTACTTAATATTTTGTAAAAACAAGTAAGCATATTCTGTCGCTGTTGCAACCCAAGCTCATTTCTTGCTAGAACAGCAAGAAGGATTGCGCATTCAACTTCCAGGCTTGTTCAAAGGGAAAGTCGTGCGGCTGCAGGCAGTGGTGATGGTTGCTGGTGTTTATAATGCCTCCGTCGGTAGCTCTGCTCTAGGGGAGGCTTTCTTAGATGCCAGGATCTAATAGAAGTTCCTGCCTTGCTGGTACCAAAAATGTTTTTATCAAACGCTTTCACAACCTTGCTCTGCCACACTGCCCGTATCGAGCGTTGCCATAGAAATTCCAGCTGTGCAAGCTGGCGCTCTTACACCCATAAAAAGTTCCTAAGTTGGTAGCGTGATAGCTTCAGAGAGAAACACTTCTGCTGCTTTTCTCTTCCTTTGCTTTCTTTCTAACTTATAATATCTTTTTTTCTTTTTTTCTTTTTTTTTTTTTTACATCTTTTTTTCCACTGCTCATCTCACCTCTCTCTCTGAGTAATTTACCCATGGACTTACCGTTAGGCAAAGTACGGGGGCCCTCCCAGGTAAAGGACCCTGTCCCCTCTCCTCCTTTGCCTTACAGCCAGTTTGCACGCTGTGAGTTTGTTGGTTAGACCAAAAGGTACAGAAATGGCATCGCATCCCACTGTGCGAGCACTTAGCAACTAGTAGGTGTTTCAGGTTAGTCTTTCGTTAATAGGTGAATGAAATAGAAAAGTTTTTATTTTGACCCCTGAAGATAAGAGTAAATAATATCTTGTTACTTAATTGGTTGCATGTCCAGTTTTAATGATTTGTTATGCCTCAGGCATGGCAGAAGAAAAGAAAATGTGTGACTGGGGAATAACCAAGCCAAAAGCTGGAGCTTAGCTAAGAAACAGGTTGTCCCTATTGGATGTAGCTTTTTAGATTTAATTATCTACGTAATGTTATCTCGAGAAAATCTTATTTTTTTGGCTAATTAGTTAATCCCTGTCTGGTGCTAATGGAAAACTGTGTTTCAGGGAGGTTTGTTGTTGCACAGCTGAGGAGTAAGGCAATTAGGAGTAACATATACTAAAGCTGAGTCTCCAAACTTACACAAAATGTTTAACGAGACAACTGGGATAGATACGGTTGGGAGCCAAATGTGTTGCAAGTTGCCTACTGTTATTAAACCGAAAGCATGTGGTTTGGAGAGTCTCCCTTGTATCAGCCCAGTTCTTCCCCGTGCCACGTTGGCTGGGTAGCGCCTCTTGGGGCAGCGGCTGCTGGAAGCGAGGCGCTGTGATCAGAATTCCCTGTCCAGATGTTTTGCAGAGCTGTTGAGCGCTTTCTTTTGCTGCCAGATCTCCAGCAAGGTGAACAGCTTTGTTGTAAGCACTGGATCGCAACGTCAATAATTGATTTTTTTCAGTTCCTACTGAGATCTTGGCAATCGAATCCCTGGCAGCCTGGAAAATCTCAGCAGTGAGGTAGAAGATCCTTTGTCTTGGAAACTTGTATTTTCTGAAGAGGTATGTTTAATTGATGTGGCTATTATTTCAGTTAAAAGAAGGTGGTTATCAAAAAAACACCCTATCTGCTGCTTTCGTCAGGAGCCTTATGAATTCTTGTAATTCCAGTCTTGCATGGATCAAAGAAACACATACCGTGTGGATCTTGACCTACAGCCATTTAGCTGATCCCAAACCACACATTTGAGGGCTGTTTCTCTGCAGACCTGTAGCTACCTGGCCGTGCACAGGCTTTGGGCTGAGAAGAGCTGGGTTAGGCAGTGCTGTTGGACACAGCTGGCTTGGGCTGAGCTTTGGGCGCAGCTTCTTCAAACTGGAGTTTCTTCTGGTGCTGGGGGGGAAGCTATTGCCCAAAGTGCGTGAGGTGGAGGGAAGAGCTGGCTCTCCATCTGCTCACGGTGGTGATGCTTAATTCATGTCCCTCAGTATCACAGGGGGTAGGAATCATTGTTCCTGGACTCTTACGGGCTAGCTGGCGAGACGCATCGTTCATCCGATGGTGTCTTGGATGGGAGTCCAGCTCTTCATCCCCTTGACAGTAGGAGGAGGCTCAGGTGGCTGGTAGGGTGGAGACTTATGGGTTTTTTATTTTATTTTGGAGCAGCTGGACAGGACTCAGAGGCACAGCGTGCTCCACATGGGTGTCCAGTTCAGCTCATGAGCATTACAGGTGCTTAGCAGAAAGAACACTTTCTTATTTCGGATGTTTTGTTCACGCATGTCTGTGAGGTCAGGATTAGCCTCTAGTTTCTGTCTGCTTGTGTGTGAAGGTCTCAGAGATGACTTAAAATTATTGCTCTTGGATTTCTTTTGTGTATGCAACTTCCAGAGTGGAATAATCTCTTTTTCTTTTAGTTATAGAGCTGGAGGTGAGAAACAGTGCAGTAATTACAGCCATTAAGATCTTTCTGCCTAACTTCCACCATCTCCCCCAGCTACACCCCAGCAGCATTATTATAGAACTCAAACAAATAATTTTCTTGAAAGAAATGACATGCCAGAATGAACTCCCAGGGTGTCTGTCTGGAAAAGTGGTTGGCTCCCTAGCAGTAAATTGCACTGTAGTAAATTAGGGAGGCATTTCATAACTTCAAAATTGATCATTTTTTTAATAAATGTTAATATATTCAAAGGAAATTCTATGATCCAACTGTGCCAGCCAATGCAAGCATTAAGGCAAAGAGTCAATCAAGACATAATTTTGTGATCATAGAGTTCAGAATGGCTGTGTGTTCTTTCTAAGTCACTTATTTTTTATTGCTGAGGCTCTATGACAGATAGCCGTAAAATGCTGTTTATGCCTATTTATTCATTATCTTGACCCTTATTTAAAATATAGTTTTTACAATTCATTTTAAGCTGAAAACATGTCAGACTCTGCAGGTAATGAGTGTTAATAGGAAAACGCGCTTTAACTGCAGGCTTTCTCAATGCATTACACATCAGTTGCTAATTGGACTTGGAGAAATTGCTGGAATGTCTTATGAAAGATGGGTCTGATCCACCGAAGCGTTCCTCTGGATCTGTGTCAGTACAATCAATTGCCTGACATCTGGACCCTTTCCAATTCCTTAAGCCCAAAATAGCCTCCGTATAGCTTGGATTTGCAGAGCACAGAATTAAAAACTGGCTAAAAGTTGACATAAGCGATACAGGTCACAGCATGGACCAATTTATTTTTTTAAGCTTGGTTTCCTAAAGAAATGACACTTGTGTTACCAAGCTGCCAGCGTACACGCTTGCGTGAGGGTGTANTAGAAGTGATCACAGCTTGGGAACTGCACTGTGCATACTTTGCACCTCGGGCTGCATCATTCGCTAGTGCTACCTGCAATACTCCTGCCAGAGATATTTGGGGGTCTGTCTTTGTAGATCTGCTTTAAAAAAAAAAAAAAAAAAAAGAAAAGGTGTTCTTTTTTGTTGCGTGGAAAAATATTCCCTGGGAAATCGATTGATATTGAGCAAAAATGGCACCGTGTTTCTGGAGCTGGTGTTTGATTTTGCAGGGAAGCAGACATTGGCGTGTGCACTTACCAGAGTCTGCTGGGCAAGGCAATTACAGGTTCATCAAGAATTAAAATTCACCAGTGACTGCACAGTCATTTCACTGAAGCTTCTGGTAATAAAGTCAAAATTGGTTTGATGACATGTAGGAATTAATACCTAATTCTCAGCAGGCAGCTTGTTTTTACAGCCAATATCATTTGCCAGTTACTTTTAATACATTTTGGAGAGGGAGATTTTGACTTTGTCTGTGTGTGGGCTGGGGGACTTCCTTGGTCCTTCCGTAGGAAGGAGCCCTGTCCCGTGCCAGAGCAGGACCTGGGCACACATCCCTGTGCTGCCCCTCGGTTTCCGTAGCTGGTGATGGGAGCACCGGATGGATAGTGGCTGGGTGGCAGCTGGAGATGAGAGTGTGACCACTGCTGTTGTGCTTATGTCTAATTGCTCCCAAATAAGCGCCGTCTAAGACCCGACGCTGCCTCCGATGCTCCTCAAGCAGCTTGTGCGGGGCGGTTTGCTGATGCTGCTTGTCCCCGGCTTCAGTTGTGCACAAACTCCTCCTCCCTGGCATTCGCCACTGAATGGTTTCCAAACCCTGTTATTTTACCATAACCAAATTCGCTCTACGTGCCTCGAAGCTTCCTGTTAAGATTCACCTTTACTCCTGTCGTCCAGACAGAAAATATAAAGACTTGCTCGGTTTTCCTATAACCTTCAGCGGGTTCGGTGCTAATCCTGCAGCTTCAAGGCAGTTTAATGCTCCATTAATTATTTTGGAGGCGGTCTGGGAGCTGCGCATGGTAACGACTGCACTGCTTATTCAATGGGAAGCAACTTCTCAGCATGATGTTAGCCCCCATTAATAAATGCTGTCTGGTCACCAAGGAGAGACTTTTCCCTCTAAAGCCTTTTCTCAGTCTGCTTCTGACCCACAGTTTGCCTCCTATAATCCTCCTTTCAGTAGTCACAAAGCAGCACACTGTGAATTAACGGAGCTTGAGCAACCCTCCGGAGGTAGATGAATCCCCAAATACGTAAAATGTTAAACAAGTTCCCATACTTCATCCCAGCTTCTGCCACTAAGTCACAGGAAGGGATAACATTATGAGTTTGTAATTTATTTCCATATTCTTTAATCATATTTCAGTGGCTGTTTGGTTTATGACCTTTAAAACCACCTTAGATTTAGATTGATAAATGGGTGGCAAATAAATTTAGCAAAATAAGCAATTTCAGCCTATGGAAGGTCAGCAGAGGGCTGTGCAATCACGGCTTCCATTAATATGTTATATTTCAGTCAAAAGCTTTTAAACGCTGAAGGTTTTCAGAGGGAAAACCTATAGCTTTGATGAATGGGTTTCTTCTAATAGCTGAATGGGAAATGAAAATCAAAGTAAGGGAAAAACCACCTTGTATCTGAAGCAGAGATGAAGTTAGGCAGCGGGTTTTCCTCTGGCGTGGGGACAGGACGGTCGAGTGGGTTTGGTAACGAGCAAATTACGTTTCCGCTCGTAAGGCCATTTGCATAGTCTTGTAAATTAGTTAATTGACAGGCATTATTCGTAATAACTATTATTTTTCTTGACATGGGGCTTAAGCAGAGGAGAGCCACACAGGGCAGGTAAACTAAATGGGCATCTTTATTAGCAGATATTAACAGGGAGATAGAGAGCTCAAGGATATTAACTCTCCATTTCCCACTGGCAGCTCTTCCAGCAGGTACAAGCTGGCCGGGCAGGGGATTAGGCACCTTTGAAGAGGAAAAGTTTGTTAAATTAATTACTTGCTGCATATTATCTCAGCTACATTCATAACCATGTGCAGGGCTCCCCTTTTTGCTGGGGTATAAGAAGTCAAATTAACAGGGAAAGCAATGCAAAATCTTCCTATGGGACTGAGACGATCTTTTCTTCTTGTTTAAAGCTATGGAGCTTTTGTGCGGAGTAGGAACTCGTATCTGTCAAAAGCAGCAGTGAGGGAGAATCATTACAGGAGAGATCCCGGAGATGCAGGAAAGCAGCACATTAAAAGCTGAGTTAGAGCTTATTTCTGATTCTCACAAAGGAGTATTTTCGCCACAAGTGGAGTTAAAAATCCATTGTAATTTCTTTTTTTTTTAACAATGAAATACAGTCAGTTGTTGCCTCCAAGAGCTGTGGGTCAGATCACTGGCCCGGATAAAAATACCTCAAATAGCTCCTGCAAGTCAAAGTTGCCTTAAGAGGTGATGTGACTTGCGGGGCCAGGGCTCACGTGGGACAAGGAGCTGGGACGGCTCTGCCCGCTGTGCGAGAGGTTGCTGGGGTGGGCTGCGGTTTGCCTCTACGAGACGATCGATCGGGGTGGCCTCGGTCTGCTCTGCCCTGGGGCTGACGGGAGGAGGTCTCGCGGCCCCCGGCTCCGGGGAAGAGCAAGCAGAGATGTGCCATTGCCCCGTTCCTCCAGTCCCGCAGGAGGCATGTCAGCTGCAGTCATCTCCCAGCACCTACCACCAGCCAAGGTGGAGATGTGGGGCAAAAGGTGGTTGGGGAGAACAAGGCCATGCCGGGTTCTGCACTTTGGTC
>VZTL01055026.1:0-10384 GCA_013400535.1 Scopus umbretta | reverse complement strand
AGGCCGCGCCCCGCGACAAGTTTAATTATTTTTCTCCTGAAAAGCTTGGACTACTTCTAAATATATACTTAAATTTTTATTCTCATTGGAAGATACAGTCTAAATCTGCCCTTTTATGTAAATTCAAAACCAAATAGAATGTTTTTTATATAATTTTAAGACAGAATAGTCATTGCAATTTTTTAATGAAAATCACTAAATACATAGGTGTTACAGCTTTAGTAACAGTGAATTATCAAATATATAGACATACTTAGCAAATCACTGGTCTAACAGACAAATTTATTTCTTAGTGTTCTTTCAGGACTCAAAGAGAAACATTCAGGACACATTTGGTTGTGTTCCTTCTGAATCATAAATCAGTACTGGAAACGGAAACAAAGCTGTACTTCTTGCAATGAAAACCACTGTTCAGATAAATTGAGAATAATTAATTTTTTTAAAAATATTGTCTAAAGTCTGGTGTGGACATATTTATTCCAAATAAAGTGAACACAAACACAAGATTAAAAAATGTAAAATGATGCATACAAACTATATTTAGAATAATCCTAATATAATTCTCAGTTCCTGAATTGATTTGATCTCCTTATCATGGGGAGAAATTGGACTCTCAGATATTACCAACAGCTTCTAACTCCAATCTGATTATTGCTATAATCCTGACAGTGATTGATTCTGAGTAATTATCTCAGAAGCAGAATTAGATTAAAAAACAATATTCTAGATTATAGAAGACTCCAGTCCATTCTTGTAATTAGTTTCGTCTTAGAATGTATGATGCCATCACATTTGAATAATTTAGAGTGAATTATTCGCAAGCAGCCTGTTTGACTATACTTTAATAGGAAAACAGATAAACAAGAAACTGTAATATTTTAAGAAGCATTACATTGCAAATTAGCAGCCTCACTGCAGTAAAGTTTACTTTGCCAATGTTTTCAGTTTTGCCATGTAGCTCCTAAAATATTACTGGGTACTAAGCAAAAGCCCAGTGCTACAATAATCAGTGATCATGCATTCATAATGATGATTTATGATTACTGATGGTGTCATTATCATCATAATTATAGGCTATGAATTAATTTTTCACAATTGGCATCTGAATTGTTTTCAACCATAGGCCTTTCCCTAGTGAGAGGAATTTCTTGCAGATAATGGCCATAGAGAACGGATTAGTGAGAATGAATGACAAACAAAAAAACATATTTGAAGTTCTTGAGCAATATTCACTTATTATTTTCTATATTTCTGTTTATAGCAGTGATGGCCTGGACTAAAAAAGGATGAAGCTTCATTGTGTTAAGTACTTTAAATAATGCATAGAATGAATGGTCTCTGTCCAAAAAAAACAGTAACAGAACCTTAACAGAACATAGAGAAAGAAGTGTATGTGTCATGTATTGTAATTTATGGAAACTGATGTCCCCATATTTCTTCTGTCTTCCTTTCCCTTATTGCAATTAATTGAAGGAGTGGACTCAAAATATTCCATAGTCCAGACTCATTTTGAAGGTCATGATTCCTGTGGCTTCCTCGGAGCCAAAAGTGATGTGTTCTGGGCCACCTCTTTTCATCAAGTGCCTTGGGATTGGAGAATAGGTATTTTGTTCTCCAGGCCCATGTTGTTGGGCTTGTGTGATAGAGTTTTGACAAAGACACAACAAGAAAAGTTGTTTCAGGGTTGTTTCTAGCCAGATCCAGACAGGTCTTGAGTCAGAAAGGAAATTAAGGAACTTAATTCAATGGTAAAAGAAACAGAGACAATCAGTCACTTCAGTCACTGCATCATATAGAAAACTCTTGTGACTTCCAACATCCCAGGCTTTGATCCTGGGCAGACTTCAGTCTCTCATTCTTTTGTCCTCATATAAAGCTCAAGTACATTTTGTAAAGGAGGGTGATGTGGGAGGGGAGATAGTTGAGAAAAGTGTTGATTAAGTTCAAAGGAAGAGAAGTTGTACAAGGATAAATGAATTGAGAAAAGGGACAGAGAATTAAAAATCTTGAGTTTAAACATACCAAAACTTTTCACATTTTAATTGTTATACAGACATTTTTATGAAGTTGTCTCTTAAAATGCCAACAGCTTATGATACGTGTTATTTTAAAATACTAATTGTACATACAGTAATCTTGAATATGTAATGGTATGAGGAATTAATTGCAAATACAGGGGCCTTGAAGGGAGTTCTTGCACAAAAAATTAATGGTAACAAAAATTAATATGATTAAGATTAACTATTTATTTTAGTCTGTTACAAATCAATTATTACTCTGATGCCTAAACACAGAACAAAATTTAAAAGGACAAAAGATATGGCCTCTCTGAACAGTCAAGATTAGTGATCATTCCATTTGGATACATGCAGTCTAAGGACAGTGCTTTATTTTGCTAATGAGGTGTAAAAACTGTGTTCACTGTGCTCTCTATCACTGGTAAACAAACAATGTAATGCTAACACATAAAAGATAATGAAAACAATAATCTGTTTTCAGTTAGAAAGCATTGGTGGAAATTGGTGCTTTTCTTGTACCTCTGATTTTCCCACAAGGATTATCTATACTTTGGCCTTTAGTAAAGATGCTGATCTGTTCTTGTTTCTTGAAAATTCTTTGGAATAAAAATACACTGATGTATTTAGGATAGGCACATGAAAGCAGTAGATAGGGTTACTGGAATAGCTTTGTCATGAAACTCCAGATTTAAATCTCCAGAACATGAGTATTTGTGCATTTGAGCGTTCCCTTCTATTTTTGTTATGCACTAAAAAAAGTTTTATTTCTAAATATAGTAACATATTTTCTTTTTCTATAGCACTTCAAAATGAACACGTAGAACTCTATAGTAAATACATTGACTCAGCACTAATAGTATTCTGAATGCAAAAAAGATTGCTGTGGGTCATAGACTGAACTAGTGTAATTTCTCTTAGCTTCTCTGATAGTGTTGAATTTCAAAATCCAGGAGCTAAAAGTTTGCATTTTTTTAGTCATTTCCATCCTGATGACCTCTGAAGTTTATAAAGTTGTATTACTCCCTTCACTGTCACATTAGTTTTGCCACTCTCTTTTAATCAACAGTATTACATTTATTGGTCATTTTGGTTATAACTATAGCAAGAACAATTTTTATATTAATAATTTTTTTTAGATATAAGAAGGGGTAGAGAATACCAGCCCTTGGAATAGCTGAACTTTAAAGCTTTAGCCTAAAAGGATATTTTTAGTTGAAAGTTTACACCTGATTATTTTCTGTGGTTTGACAGTGTTGGTTATGCCAGGATCCACTTAAACACTGCCTGTGGCTGAACAGAATTTGCTGCAGATGATATTTTTATATAAAGCTAACTTTGTTATTGAAGCCTTTAGCCGTGAAAGTACTGCAGAAACTTACAAACAGTAACTGAGGACACAGGTGAGTGTTGACCCATTGGTAAGTGCAGATTCATAAACTATTAAATGATTGCATGGATCAGCCATGGCTGCCATTCTAAGGAATTTGAGGTATCCTGTTGATGGTTATGGACTTCCAATCTAATTAAACTGCTTATTTTATTTTAGAAAAGCACCAGATTTAAAGAGTAAAGGAAAGAAAAAGTTGAGGCTGTGCCCTAGAAACTATCATTATAATTGTCTAGAGTGCGTTGTATTTATAATTACATGAGGCAATCTGTAACTGCTAGAGTATGATTCTGAACTTTTGGACTGTAGGAGAGTTGTTTAACCTCTTTACACTGAGAAGCACATAGACAAAGACTATATCAGTGGTCTTCCAGTCTGATAAGAGCAAGCAAGATCTGTTTTTGTACTTTCAGTGGGGTTTGATCCAGTTTTGATCTCATCTATAGATGTGAACTTCAATGGTTACAGAATGAGAACTGATCACAACTATCCTTGCTTTTGAAAGAACTAACTAGCAGTGACAAAGTCCATTGAGTATGTTTATCACCTAGCAATGCAGAGGTTGGGATGCATGGCTCAAATGGACAATGCTTGAGTGTTCAAGCTATATGCTGAACCAGAATGTAGAAAGAGCCTGGCTGTCCATGGTAGTTTATCAAGGACATGCTAAAACTTTGAATTATTTGCAAACTTTTAAAATCTTTTGTCTGCAGAGAGCAATGTGAGGGAAGCCGTGTGACAAAAAATCCTTACCACTCTTTCCTCTGAAAAGTTACCTGTTCACCCAGCGTAGCCTATATTAAAACCATATCTATTGAGATATTTTCTTCCTCAGTTTTGAAGTTTATGGACAAAAATAACCACTTAGGTAAAAATCAGAACTATCAGTTACCTGTGAACTGGATTGCTCCTCTGAATCCTTTGAAAGTTACCCTGAGTCCCACACTATTGTTTGGGTGGAATTCTCATGTACTGTTTCATACTTCCATCCTGTGCCTTTGGCATTGGTATAGACTATTTGAACCATTGGCCTAGGTTCAGCAGTGAGTAGATGCACCACCTCATCACTAAGCGGGTGATGAAATGCTGAAAATATATAAAAAAAGCTTTCCTTCACCCTCTGCACATGACAGCATGAACAGCTGACCTAGCATATATGCTGTAGCCCACTTATTGCTAATGCTGGCCACCAGCAAAGTACAACTAATTCCCTGGAGGAAAGCGATTGACAGGGAATGCCTTATGGCACAGAGATGTGTTTGTGCCACCACAATGCCCAGTGTTTATCCTGAGGTGATGCCTTTATTGTAATTTTCTTAGCTGTATGCATCACCAGCTCAAGGCTGTTCCTGGAGCTGCAGACCAGCCCCTGTTCATTCGTTTCTCATGTGCAGGGCTCAGCTGCAGCAGGTACCTTTATCCAAGGAAGAATGCCATCTCATTCTCTCCAGAAGTGAATGACAGACTAGCAGTTTGACTGCATATTTCCAGGAGAGAAATACTTTTGAGATTCAAAACTGCTTTAAAAAAATCCTATTCTTCTAGTATTTGAGAATAACAATCTATATAGCTTTTATTTCCTGTTATTTAAGACTATATGAATCTATATAACTCTTATTTCCTGTATTTACTCTTTTCTTATATTCTTTCTCATGGGAAGGTTTCTTTACATCATTAAAGCAAACAAAAAATGGTTAGACTCCCACTCCTTTTCAAATTTGTTGTTCCCAGATAAAAATGCAAGCCTGTGGAGGATGTTTATTATTTTTAGTGAATATTAAAATAAACACCTGTAGCAAGTGCCAAATTGTATATTCTTTTATGTTGTTGAGTGCATAGAAACAGCTCTGAGAAAACTCTTTCAATATTAAAACAGTATGTTTTGCTTTCTCCAAAGGACAAAAAGACATGATTTTCTTACATGGATTACTTTTTCCCATCTCTTACTCATAACAACACATGCCCTTTGACCATCAATGTCACTAATACCACTGCCTAAATATTTTTGTAAGTAAATCTCTATCCTTTTGTAAAATAGTTTTCTTATCTTTGTTAACTCATCTTCATTATAACTAAACCTAATTCATTCTCTTCTGAAGGATTTATTTTCTGCCAGTAGTAAGGGAATGCCATCTGAAATATTTCCTGTGGAAAACAAAGAAGCTATAAAATCTAAGTATTTAAATCTGATGAACATTTGTTTCTGTAATGTTATTTCAGCAAATACAGAACGTAGACAACACAGCACTTTCTTCCATTTTCAAAACCGGTCATATAAGAGAGAGCTGAACAAAAAAGAGTGCTCAACATGCATCACAATTCTTTTCATGCTGCAGCTATTTCTGATACGCTTAGGTGATACATCCATCCTCATTAACTATTGTTCTTCTTTATGGGCAGACTATCTTGAACAATCAACTATACAAGACCTTACATGGGATAAAAAATAACCTAGTTTTGTTCCTCTAGACACTTCTACATAGTTTCTTGTCCCTTCTTCCAATTAATACCATCTTTTTCAAATCATTAGAGACTTCATATTTAATTTCTTGTGTGTTCATATATGCCAGAATATGTTAAATTAAATTTTGTTTGCATAAAATAGTTCAGTTACAATACATGTACAGACAGTAAGATATGTTCTTGTCTAGTTAATCTAGCTGCTCAATGAAATATTTTTTACACAGTGAGTTCCATAAAATGTAAGTATTCTATAATCAAAAGTTAAATATAATATTAATATTGTAATATCACCTTGACAGAATNAATATCACCTTGACAGAATAGACATCTTTCTATTATGCATATCTATTATTTGTAAATAAAGTTTTCTAAATTTTTTTTTTCTGTAATACTATCTGTGAAATTTAGCAGCAAAATACAGGAACAAAGGTTAAGAAGCTGTAAACTTCATGAACATCTGATAACCACTTATGATGAATCACAAGGGCAAACCGGAATTATAGTACCTAAGTCTACTGAAGAAAAGCAGTTCTCAGGAAATCACTCAAGTACATGTGTAGATACAGAAACCATTAGCATTACACAGGCTCAGGTATTTTGCTTTAATTAAAGATTCATTTTTAAGGTATTTAAGGTAATTTTTTTGCAGTCTCATCACCATTATTATAATCCTTTATACTTTCATGCCTGGTTATTTGACATGGCTAAACAGAACAATCAGCAAATAAGCAAACAAATCAACATCTGAGTAAGACAAATTTCAAGAAAATGTGTACTACTCTTTGGCAGATTTATGTGGAATTACTATTTATTTCCAAACCCAGAGCTGCTTGCAATGCATTTCAGTTCTTTTTCTGCCATCTGTAATTTTCCTAAAACTAAGCTTAATTCTCCTACACCTGTTTTCTTCTTTGTATGAGAGCTCTTATTACTTCTGGTATTTTGAGGAAGTATCTTTCTTCTGTTTTTTGTATTTTGGGCATTGGAGTAGAAAATGGCTTTCAGTTTTGATCTCTGCTCTGTCACATCAATTGTAGAGTCAGTCTTCCATAGGTTTCTAGTGCATTTCCTATCATTCCTGGTTTCTATTTCTAATCTGTGGTAACAGAGTGTATTTTGCTAGGGCGAACATATACATATACAACAAACATTGCTATAGAAAATTTGTGTGCAGATTTCTCTTCACTCCAACAATCCAGGCTTTTAGTGAAGAAAGAATGTATAGGAAAAATGGTATATTTCCGTCTGTGTAAAGTTGCGTTGTTCATATCAAAATAATCTTTCAGCATACACATGAATTTTAAACATGACAAGGTTTTACCTACAGTCTGTTCTTCAGCGTGCTTTAATGTCTAATTAGAATTCACATCAGGAAAGATGTATGATTTATCCCTTTTTAGGATGTTCATTTAGCATAAGTACAAGAGTATCTCAAGTGACTGTGTATGTCCATTTTTATTCAGCAAAGTGGTTTTTGCATATTGCTACTGGTATGCTGCTCCTCAAGAATACAGTACAGAGATACCTCTAGTGAGCCATTTTTAAGTTAATTAGCATGGCACTGGGAGCTGTCTAGGCATGGTAGCAAGGAGCGCCACAGAGGCTAAATTACCCTTCTTCTCAGGCAGTTTTTCAGTAGATTAGGCTTCACTTCAACTTAAATCTGTGCTGTTGCAGCCACTCTGCTCCTGCATATCTGAGTAAGCCTGTGAAAATCTAGTTCAGATTTCTGTAGTTTACAATGCAGAGATGCTGAAAATGTCACTGACTAGCACTTGGTCATTGATAGGACAAGTTGTTTGTAGTCTCACACAAGTTTTATTCCCAAAATTTGAATAAAGAAATGAACAAAAGCAAATACCACAAATAAGTTAGTGTTAAACATCTTATAATTTGAGTCTGCCCTTGTGAAAACAGTCATGTTGATTAACTTCAAACATCTGTGGACAAGCTTATATCACGTAATTTGAAAGGAACAGATTCTACTAGTAAATGAGGAATTAAGAATTACTCCTATAAAGGTACATTCCCTTTCGATGTAAAGCTCCCACAAGACAGTGTCCTGCTCTACTTTCTCTGTCCTCACCCAAATCATGCCACAGATGTGAAGGAGGAAGGAGTGTGGGAAAGCATATGTAAGCCAATGGATTTGTGCAGTTCTGCGTTTCTTATGCTGCTAACAAAGTAGAATCTAACTCCTCGGTTACTTGATTACTACTGATGTAGTAATATAAATAATATTAGCTTAACTAGCTAATTTACATCAACACCACAATGAGTTCAACAGCAGTCAGTAGCTGTCATTTTCTCCCTAACAGCTCTTCCAAAGCCCTGCCTTGAAGAATGCATGGAAGCCAGTGAAAACTGAGCCCGACTTGCTAGTAGTAAGAATGATTTGATGTATATCAGCAAGGAGTGCCTCCTTGAGGAAGGCACATTTTCCTGTTTCTAACCATACTGAATACTTAGATTTTTCATATGAAATGAAATTACATACACTAAAGTTATTTTATATGATCTGTTATGACAAATTTGGCTAAGGCTAAGGCATGTGAAAATTCCTAGTGTATTGCTGCTCTTCTGTAAGTAATGCTGTTGGTCATGTTCCAGCCTTTAATGTTTTCACTTGGGCTTAATAAATTCATAAAAATATCCACTAAATTACATTTGTTTTCTAATTCTTTTTAGTGATCTTGGACTTGAATGTATACACTCTGATCTTAATGTGTTAGCATTGTGCAAGTTTCAAACCTTTTAAAATCATTAACTCTGTTATGAAGATACTTTCTAATTTCTTCTCTTTTGTTCTGGTAAATCTAATTTCTAATGTAGGTAAATGTTCATTGATTTAATTTGTACAGGCTGTGCTTAAGTAATTGTTTAACATTCTTTCTATTTTCTTATGCTATGTCTCTCTAATTCTGTGCTAATCACTCTTCCGAAGGTGACTTTTCCTCCTTTACCAATTTGCAAAACTGGACAGGACATTCTTAGTCCTTTATATGAGAAAGTCTTCACAGAACCATCATTTATTATACCTCCTTTTATGGGAGATCTCTTTATTTTTATGTGTAACTTTCTGTTCCCATGCAATTGCCTTAAATTGCCCCACTGAAAAATTCAGATATAAATATTAATCATGTGTTTTTCATGGCAAGAGGAGCTTTAATTCAAACCATGGTTAGCAATGTTTATGAAACAATCCTTGGAACAGACTATGAAGAAAGCTTTATGGCTTCCTACATGATTCCTGGATTCTGTGTTAATCTTTGCCAGCACCCTAACATTTGTTGATAACTTCTTTTAACTTCACATCGGATGGCTCTGCAGACTTAAACATGAAGATATACCATAGAGTATCCCTGCTGTATTTATTTTACAGCAGTCAGTTAACTTGACTCTGTGACTACATTTTCAGTCTTCCACGCTTCAGAGGGTTTTGTACCAGTGCTAGTAAAGCTTAGCCTAGACACTATGAAGACCAGAGCTGACTCTAGGTTTCAACAGATACCTCCTATTATGGGGATACAACTGGGGTATTTGACAACGAAGAAAAGTGGCAGAGAATACATATTTATGAAATAATAACATTACTAGTGAGATTAATGTGAAGCAGTTAACAATGGAACAATTAATACCACTGGTATTTGTATCATCACCTCCAGGTTTCAGTGTTAACTCCTTCCTGAAGTGAATGGTACATTTCACATCACTCAACCTTGTTTTTCTATTCTACTTGGTAATATTTTATACTCTGTTCTTGTTTGAAAAGATACCTTTCCAGTCCTAAAGGACTTAATAATTTTAAACAGAAATAAAAACAAAGAAAATGCCCCAAAATTAGTTTTGTTTTATGATGTCATAATTCTAGATTACCTTTATTATGAACTTTATGGTGGTCAGAAGGTAAAAAATCTATTTTGTCTTTATCCTTTACTTTTAATTTTTATCATTCATCTAAAAGCAGTGATTTGATTTTTTCCTTTATGAGTAGTTTTGACCTGTTTTATTGGTGGATGTTTGCTTTTATCACAGAAATTACTATTTTAATGAACTCTAATGCATCTTTGTCACATTTTTACTAGAAAGTCTAATAAACTGCTAAGGGTTTTTGTAGACATGTCTTTGTGAAATGAGATAAAACAGTAGGGAGTAAAGTTTGTGTTGTCCTTTCCCAGGCCTCTGTGTTTTATATCTCAGTAAACTCAGTATCCAGACAACCACTTTCAGAAATATCATTTTTCCATTCTGTCCTATTACATACATCTGCCTGACACAATTACTCACATGTGCTGTTTTTTAAGGATTCTTTTGATGTGTATGCTCTTCAGTACGTGACAAAACTTCACATCTTAATGCGCAAGGAGAAGTAGGATCACAGGCTGAGACTGGTGGGCAATGGATCAAAACCAGAGCACTGGAGATAGCTAAAAAACCCTCTCTTAAGTCAAAAATATAAACCAAAGATGTTTAGAAGTTCAGAATCCCTCTCTAGTGGCTGGAAAGCTTCCTGGTG
>VZTL01055022.1:22557-36484 GCA_013400535.1 Scopus umbretta | reverse complement strand
TTGAAGACCACTGCAGAAGCTAAATACACCCAAGTGATATCTGCATGGTCAATAGCAGAAGACATATCCCTTGAGAGACCGTGAAAATAAAGGAAAGAATATGCACAGAAAGACATCCATTGGGATTTTATTGTCTAAAATATTAAAGTAGGAGGTCTGATGAAAATGGGAGAAAAAATGGTAGTATCTGTAGTTAATATGATGTTAACAGGAAGATTAACAAGAAAAACACAACATAGGTTAACTAGCCAGAAGTTACTCTATTTAGAAATAATGGAACCTTAACAGAGGAAAAAAGGCATGAAGACAAGCCAACACTTTATACTGAACAATTATTAATGTACCAACAGTCTGAACATTAAGTTAAGGTTCCATAATGAGGCTAACGGTCTGTAGAGCTAGTTCAGTCATAAGACTGTTCCCTACTTAACAGGTAAACCATAACCAAACCAAACAGGTACGCCATAACCATTAAAGATGAAACACAGTATTTGGAAGGCAGAAATAGACACAAAGCAGAACATCATCATGGCAAACAAAAAAAGCTCTTGTTCCATTCAGACATGGGCACAGCACAGGAGGGTAAAAAGACACTTGTCTCTCTATACCTCCCACTGTTCCAACTTCTGAAAGCTAAAGCTGATATACACTGTCTCTTTGCAGGGAAGACCGCCAAAAGCCAATCTTAGCTTGGGGAATGGCTTCCATGGTTCCCTCTATAGTTAATGGATAGAGAAATATTCCCCAA
This sequence comes from Scopus umbretta, assembly GCA_013400535.1. Classification (NCBI taxonomy): domain Eukaryota; kingdom Metazoa; phylum Chordata; class Aves; order Pelecaniformes; family Scopidae; genus Scopus; species Scopus umbretta. The sequence goes on along the minus strand of VZTL01055022.1, from coordinate 35,736 downwards.
GAGAGTAAGTCAGAGCAGAAACTTGCCTGTAAGTTTTCTGGATTACCCTCTAGGATACTAGATTAGAAGTGTCTGACATGACAAAAGGCAGAGCTTCAATCCAAAGGGACTTGGCCATAAATCTGAGGACTAAGCAAACAACATGAAGTTCAATGCAGCAAAGTGCAAAGCTGAGCACTCAGGGAAGAATAACACCAGGCATCTGCAAAGGCTGGAAACCAAGTGGGCTGATTAGCAGCCCTGCTGAAAAGGTCCTGAGGTTACAGTGGATGCCAGATTAACATAAACCAATGCTGCACTCTGTCACAAATAAGGCAAATGACCGCATTAAGAGAAGCATGTCCAGCAGATTGAGAGGTTGTTATCCCCCTCTAGTCAGCACTGACAAGGCTGCACGTGCAGTACTTCATCCGCTTTTTCGATGAGGGATGAGTTCAAGACAGATGTGGAGAACCTGGAGACAGTCCAGTTGCCAAGATGGTCAGGGCCCAGGGCACATGGCTTGTGAGGAGAGGTTGAGGAGCAGGGCTCATTTGGTCTTCAAAGAAGGGATGATCCAGTGGACTGAAGAAGGGATGATCTAGTACAACTACCTGAAGGGAAGTTAAAGACAACAGAGCCAAACTGTTGTTGAGAGCAGCAGGCAATATAACAAAGGACGACATTCACAAATAGCATCCTGAGAGGTTCACGCTGGAGACTAGGAGAAAGTCTCTCACTGGGAGGACAGTGCAGTACAGAGGGCTTGTAGTGTCTCAGTTATTGGGGATTTTCAAAACTCCTGTAGACAAAGCCATGGCTGACCTGGTCTCTAGTGTTAGCAAGCTTCCAGCTACAAAGAAGAGGCTGGACGAGGTAACTTCCAGCTGTCCCACTTAACCAAGACCTCTGTGATTCTGTGACTCCCCACAGGAGCCTCACTATTAATGGGTTAAGGGAGACAAGCATCCCCACACAGATTAAAGCTGTGTGAATGAACCTCTCTTTCTGAACCTGCAGGAGAATACAAAGCTGCAAATCTCCGGCCTTTCTATGGGTTGTATAAGCTAGAAAGAAAAGCTCACTGCTCTCTTTCTTATTTCACCTAACCCGTTAATATTACAACCAATGCTTCAAAGTAAGCATCTGTAGGATCAGCCTCAGACCTTGCAACAGGAAAAAGAAAGCCGTTGAAAATAATGTGGCACAGAATACAGATATTAATCAGTTGCATTAACAACCTCTAGACAATAAGCAAGTTAATGCTAAAAGTAAAACAAAGCAGTACATTTCAAGATGGTTATTGCAGGCTGGGGAACAAACTAAGCATGGGGGATGGTTAACAGAATAGATCTAGGCATCACATGATTGGTAACCATAGGTCTCAAGCAAGTCTTTGGCAGTATTTTTTTAAATTGTTTTCCATAGTGGACTACCTTATTTAAATGCCCTAGGATTTTAACTGGCACAGTATGTCTGCTATAGGAGGGGAAAACGGCACACTTGGTAGTAAAACAATGTGAATATGTGCCCAGAATTCAAAACAATGTTTTTTTTTTTTCCTTAGAGCTTTCTTTTAACACACATTCAAAGGCTTATTTAGCACAGTCCTCTCCCACATTTGTGGTTTTTGCATTTCTGCATTTCTTGAATAACATCAGAAGTTGGAATGTTGCAAAATAGTAAGAGAAGGTATTTCAAGGTATTTGACTAAGCCTGAAGCAGGAATTACAATACTTGACATCCCATAGAGAGCTTGTTATTTTGGAAAGTTTTGCAAGTTCAAGAGACTTACACAGTATTAATTGGGTAAACATCCAAAATTGCCAAGGCTTATCTGAACAGAACTGCTTTGTGATTAATACAACACTAACCACCCACGTCATATCTAGAGATTAACCAAAGCATGGTGCAAGCCACAGATGAAATAATACATGTCCCTCTCCTTGCTTCTACATCTCTCTTGGGAGCAGCGTGGTAGGAAGATTTTATCAGAAAGACTGCAATAGATTTGGAGGCAAAGAAAGGAATGAGTTATAATGGCCATTCCGTACTAACACTGCTAAAGCTCAGTTTTAGCATCCTCAAAAGGATCAGTCTTCACTTACGAAATTCGGACTCCCTCTCTCCCCCAAGAGTGCATTCTCCTGGAGGGAGATTTCAGTAGTAGTGTTCCTGTTTTTAAGCACTGCAGGATAGATAGCATTTCTGAATAACCCCTCAGGAGACCAGAGAAGAGTAACTCCTGCCCTGCATTTCTGATCCATACAGGGCAGAAGAAAAGTGACATTAGCTGCTTGCCTGATGCTCCAGTGTGGGCAGTAAGATGTGGATAAAATTAATCTGTACTTGACCAAATTAGAAATGGGTAGCCATACGTGCCTGAATTTATGCCAGTAGACTCGGTAAGTTAGGGCAGAAACTCAGCAGTGACTTATGAGGTTGCCATCATCACCCAATAGCTTGGTCTATAAACAATAGTTGATGGGCAGCAACTCAAAGGGTAAGAGACAGAAAGAGTAATCCCCAGTAAAAGAATTTGGCAGTGTTGTTTCTTGTGGAAGAAGGTACAAATTACTAGCGAATAGGTGCCTCTGCAACCTGTTATTGAGAAGTATGTGGTTGTGCACGCTTTGGAGAGGAAAGGGCTCCAAGGTGAGAAGGACAACACACACAGTTTTACCGGGGCAGGGCTGGGGAGGGAAGCAAGGGGGCTGCACAGCCGGAGGCACTGTACTGCACGGGAAGCAGCAGCATGCAAACCCAGATGGGCTTACTGCTGAGCCAGCGTCAAAATTTCTCACACTATAAATGCAGAGAAGCATTATAAACAAGCATTATAAACAGTGAATGAATATCCACTATGTGTGTGTATACATATATATGTTAACATATAAAACAACGTTTACGTATCTAAACAATTTCATCTGGCTCATCTACAGCTGTAATAAAATCCTGATCTTTGCTAAGATTTATGGAGAGACTGCTGTAGGGAAAAAGAACCAAAAATGCTGCCAAGAGAAGTTTCTAGTGACTATGAAGTGAGCACTTCAAAAAGGAAAGAAAGAAATCAGATTTCTCCATCTGTTTTTACCTGGTACACAGGAAATACATTCTTAGTTAATGCACTGAAGGACCAGTAAAAAGACCTTGACTATTCTTCCAAGTCCTAAGGCTGTCAGAGGCAAAAATACTAATTTTGCCATCAGTAAATAAATCGATACCTTGAATAATTCAATTAACAAGACAAGCCTGTAGCTAAAGATGTCACCATGAACAACTGGTGGTGAAAGTTAGAATTCTCTTTTCTTCCCTCTGAGAGTCTCCCCTGTAAATGTCAGGTGGTAGGAATTATTGTGTTATATGCAAATAATTTGTCTGACTTGGGAAATGTGTGTCAATACAGATAATAAAGTTCTAGCTATGACCAAGCCACTTCAACACAGAGGGAAAGTCTCCCACAACAGGATGCCTTCAGCTATACATTTTTGTACCCTATGATGAACAATGATGCATTATAACCAGAAATGAGGCCTAGATCCTTCCCTTAATCTATAAGCACAACTACCGACACTATTTCTGAAAGGCTTAACTGGCCTTTATGAAATTACATGGCTATATTTCCGCTCATCAGTGATGAACTACCAAGGGCATTGCAAAGACCTAAGCCTTAACAGAAGTTCTATAATTTAGATACTGATTTACTGACCGCACAGTATCCCCAAACAGCAGATAGCTGTTGCGTGATGATAATTTTGCAGAAGTCTGGACCTTTGTACAAGAGCAGAAGCCTAGCAATAGGTTAGCAAAGCACACACAGCATGAGGCCAATGAAGCAGAGATAAACCACTGAGCTATCAGGTCAGATGTCTCCCAGGAATCCAAATTAACCATCTTAAAATTACAAAAAGTTCAGTTTCAGTCTTGCCATAACCTAAAGTAGAATTCAGCCCTCAATTCACTCTGTTTATGACAAAACTCAGGTCAGCTCTCTCTTTCCCTTCTCATGCCTTCTCTAGCTGTGAAATGAGGATTAGCCATACCTAATCTGGGCTCTGGGCCTTGCAGCAGATAGATGAAGCTGTACCTGGTGCTAGAAATATTTTGCAAGCTGGAAGCCTGCTATCTGCCAGTCTCTCGCAATCTCTTTTCTACCAGAACTAGAAAAAAGAACTGTTGTGACACCAAAGGAGAAGACAGACAATTTTAGAAGTTACATGCCTGTTTATCACTTTAGTTTTGTTACCTTTCAGGCTTCGTCACAACTTTGCTGTTAAAATTGCTCTACAATTTTGCAAGAACTGCCACACAAAGTCAAAAGTTCCTGTTTTAAAAGAATATTTCAAGGCTTAAGCAATACTCTGGACCTAGACACTGCACCCCATACTTCCTCTTTAGACACCTGCAATCCCTACCGACTCAGCATAAGGAGATGGTTAACTCGGGGGCTAAGAGTAATTACGACAGCTGCAGTAGCCACATGGCTAATTATTCGGGAGCTGTACTTGAAAGCAAGAAAGTACAGAAGGGTTGCACATCTACCTGTCCTTTTCCTTCTTTTCAAATGCATTGAAATGCAGCCCCTTTGGAGCCTGTCCTTTGCAAGGCAGATAGCAAATCCATGTAGCAAGTTGTTACCCTGTGCCTTTAATGATAATGAGTAATTACTTGTACTTTATCATGAGGATCACACATTTCATGAATATCATGAAAAAATCTTAAATATGGATTAACAGATTAACAAAGAGGTTAGTTTCAAGCAACCTCCTGTTTTGTTACCTTCTGATATTCAGAAGCGAAGAATCTCTAGTTCACTCCCGTTAGAGTCCTCTACTCAGTATTCACAGAAGTGGGGGACAGTCCTCATAGGGACTTTCAGCCAGGGCAAAAGTATTCTTTTAAGTGAGTAGGTAATCAGAAAAGAGACAAGAGGTTTCCTCAGTGGAACCACAAAGGGAAGAAACTTTTGTTATTTTGTGCAAGCAGTTTGTTTCATTTGTATCGAACATGAAATTAAATGCTCCAAGCAGCAGTGAAAACAGTAATTAACTTTCATTTTCATGTAACATCAGTGACATTTTTCACCACAGCATGCATGGTGTTAGAAATGCTGTTGCTTAGGGTACTGACCTTATTTACAACTAGACAATCATAAGTGAGGGAAAGAGAGAGAGAAATACCAAAAGATAACCACATCCCCCAGAAAATTCAGTAAGAACACGTGAACAACACTGGGAGGCACTTCCCATATACGTGGCCATGTCCAGCTGACAATGAAGCCGAAAGGCAAATGGTGTTGCACCTCCTGCCACCTCATAGCAATAACTTCTCTTGCAAACAAAAGAAATCTCTGCTAAAAGGCAGCACGTAAAACAAAACAAACCAACCAAACAAAAAACAAACCCCAAAATCACATCGCTAAAAAATTCCCACAACAACTGCAGGAACAGTTTTGACTATGCTGCCCCTTCATATGTGCATAAGAGCTACTTTTTTATTTTGGTAGTATTTCTGTGTACCCTTGTCAACAGTGGGGTTCAAATGAAAAGAAAAGCTTGAGACCAAATTCCTGCATGTCTCGCATCCACTCCCCTTGCCACTCTGAGCAAGGGGAGAAGAGGGCGGAGCGGCGGAAGGAAGAACATGCACAAGTGAGAAGATCTGTTAAGACCACATTTTAACAGAAACCACTCTAAATAAGCACCTGGGGAAATCATAGCGTCCAGTCTGTAAGAAGCGAGTGCAATAGCTGCGGCTGGCACTCTGCCCCAGTCCCAGCAGCTCAGCATTGACAGGAGTGGGGAGCGCAGGCTGCTTGGCTTGGTGACTTTACAGGGCCAGCACCAGCTTTCTGGGGTAGAGTTTGGTGCATTTTGAGGATCTGGTGGGAAAGTGTTTGAGTACTTTGAGATCTTGTGGGCTTAACAACAGTTGTTTTTTAACACTAGCTACTTAAAAAAAAAAAAAAAAAATAGGTGGACAACAGTATATAGGAAAAGTCACCCTCAGAGTATTTTAAGGATCTTCTACAAATCAAGCAGTTGTGGCTAGTATATCAAAATCTTTTAGAATCTGAGTGTTAGGAAGATCCTGACCCCCATTTCAATCATTTATTCTCCTGCCTGCAAAACATCCTATCTATATGCCAATGCTACATGTCCATGTTTTATGTATAAAATGTGTTCAATTAGAATGAACTACAATCATGTCATGAAATTATGTGTAGCATAGCTGCACAAGGCATACTTGGGTTTTGCCCCATATAGAAGAAAATAAGTTTATCTGCAAAGAGATCGCACAACTCTCTTCTTTTGCCTTTACAACCTTGAATGTACTAGACCATAAACACATATACAACGTTAGGATAATACATACATCATAATACTTGAAATAATGATAAATATTACCAGTAACAACTCTAAAGACAATACTTCTAGGGAAGATTTCCAACCCTTACAAAGCTTCCTAGGATTTACAGGCATGAGTTCAGAAGCAAAACATAGCTAATAATGTTCTTCTAGAGCTCTTCTCTAAGATAATTTACTCCTTTAAGTCCCTGTGGGACAGCATCCAAATCCTTCATAGGATGCTCAAGCTTCTCAAAATCTCCAGACTGCTGGAAAATGCAGTAGTTGGCAATGTTCACAGCTTTATGCAACTTCAGTCCGCTTCTTCACTGGGAGCTTTTAGGCTAAATTATTAAAAACCTGGCAAAATTCCTAGGATAGTCTTTTCTTAACACCCCCCAGGGGACTGATGAGTTGCTTCCCAGCTAATTTCTTTCCTGGCTCCCCTCTCATTGTAAACTACTTCTTTCCCTCCTTTGAGGTCTCATTGTTCAACTACAAATGGAACTAACGACTCCTGTGGGCGCCTCACCACGCTGTCTCTGACAGCAACTGCTATCACTGACCCCAACACCATACACATCCAGGGGCTGGGTGGTTCTTGCCCACCCAGCCTACGAACGCCCACACAAGCAAGGTTGAAAGCACACACCATAAGTTGCGCGTCCTCTATCTTGTTCTTTGGCTGATTTATGCCACTTCAAGACCCTGCTGCAAGCATGCTGGTTGCTATCATTTGAGTAAGGATTTCATGGGTTTCACTGTAGGAGGCTCTCCTCTACGCTGACTGCAAAACATGAAACGCTGGCACCTGGTAGCAATGCCTTTCATTGTGTCTACCCATCTTTAAGTGTTCGTGCTGGGGCAGAAGACACGTGTAAGATTGCATTGGCCATTTTAACCGTCTAGAAAACTACAGTCAGACAAAGTGATCCAGGGGAAAGCTGTTTGATGCTTAAAAGTAATTCACTAGGGAAGAGAATCTTTTATTTGTTTCTTAGAGGAAGCACTAACCCCACCAAAGCCAGTGGGCAGTAAAGAAAAGGAGGTTGAAATAAAACATCAGGATACAGGTCTGCCAAACAATCCCCACAGCCTAGCTGTCCAGGGTACAGCACTCCAAGCATAATTTGGTGAAGCCAAGCCACCTTGTTTGCAAGACCTAGGTCAGAAAACTTCCTCAATCTCTACAGATGCAACCAGTGGGAGGAGGAGAGCTGGCATTGGACCTTGACACTGAAGCACATGTACGGTTTCTAGGACAGAGCACATAGACCTGTTGGGCTGTGATGAGTGCTGGGAAGGGCATTAGATGAGTGAACAGTTTAAATTTTGGGTTAAATTTTTCAGAAGCACCAAGAAATGGTGCTTCTTTCTACTCCAAGTTATTTGCTAGACATATATTTATTGTCCCATCTCAAGAGCTCAGAAGAGTTTTTGTTGATTGGATGGATTATCAATACATGAGGCTTTTTACATTTGTGACACAAATACAACCAGGCTCTGAGAGCAGAATTGGGTTTTGTCCACCTCCTTACTCTAAATCAGGATAGCATGAGCTTGAGAAACAGCAAAATGAAAAGCAGCCAGTGAACTGGCTGAGAGGGGAGGTTAAAAAAAAAAAAAAAAAAAAAAAAAAAAAAAAGGAAAAGANAAAAAATCAAACCCCATCCCTAATCAGGTGTTCTGGAGCTGCACTAATCTTTGTTTGATGCCTTCAGTTTTGACTCGAGCATCTTCATTCAGAATGGTGATGTTTTTGCTGTAACCAGGCTGGTAACAGAGCCTTTCAAACCTGTCACCAAGACATCACAGTGATACTCCATCTGCTTCTCAGCTGAGGTTTGTAAGAGACACCACCCACTCCAAGGGGGGTATCAGTCTTTGTAAACTGAGAGCTAGACATATCCACTTCAGGGACTGTGTCCTGCACTCTGCACATTTCCTGGCAGAAAAATTTCTTACGGAGGTGTAGGTGGTCAGAGAACAAAATAGTATTTAATGGGCTGGGAATAAGAAATTTTGCAACATTTTGTAAGAGTCGTTTAGGATATTTTCGATACCAACGACTTAAGAGGCAGACATATAAAGGTAACCAATGTATTTATTAAAAAAAAATCTGCCAGACTTTCTAGCAGATTTAGAACACACAGAAATTGGACAGTTTTCTACTGTTCTTTATCCTCCATTACCAAAGGTTTTAAAAGCTAAAAGACTTTCTCTTCTTTAAGAGAAGACAGCTGTGTGCTTTACAGGACTGAATAGATCACTTTGCCATTTCTTGTAGGAGATCATGGCGGTTTGAGTGTATCAGTCTGTCCCTGGCTGAAGTTAAACACAAATGTTTCCAGGAAGCAGTAAATCTAGAGCCTCACCGGGGAGGGGAGAAATAACCATGAAATGAAAAGGTTCAAGCACATAACAGGGGGGAAAACCTTCCAAGCATGTGCAAGTTTCAATATTTAGGAGAGTACGGGACGGGAGGCATCCCTATGGAGCTGAATCTTACAGCACAGGCTGTGGACTGCAGAAAGAAGGAAAATGCTTGCAGCACCTCTCCTTTTTAAAAGCAAACTCCTTGTTCTTTGTAAGGGGAGTGACACAAATAGGGCAGCCTCACGCTGGGACGGTGCACTTTCCAGAACGGTTGCCTTGTTCCTTTCTCAACACCGCAGGTGTGCACATACAAAGCCACTGAAAACCTTACCTTCTAACTAGGAGCAAGCATATCTAGTACTGCCAACCACAGGGAAAGGCCACACGGGAAAAGAGACAAAATGAAAAGACTGTTCCCCCAATTCTAGTCATTAAGCACATCAACATACCCACTAGAAAGCACTCCTCTGCTCTCTTCATCTCTTTTGAAGGTGGATTTTATGTTTGGCACTCCTGCTGGTGTAAACACCTCTGCTGGAAAACACACTCAATAGGCAGGTTAGGGAGTACCTGCTGAGAGCAGAGGGGAAGATGACAAGCAAAGCGCAGGCTGGGGTGAAGATGATCTAGAGGTTTGTTCTGTGCTCTTTCCCATCCATTTCCTGTAGGAGGTAGGACAAGGCATTTAGCCTTCCTATACTTTCTCTTCGTTTTTGAAAGAACAAGGTATAATATGAAACACTCTGACACTGAGAAGTAGTTTGTAAAGGGCTTTAAGATAATATAATAGAAAACTATAGAAGTGCAGAGTCTGTTAGTCATAGTTTATTAATAGGCATTTATTTTGTCCAGGGGTGGACAGTAATATTGCCAGATCCACACACCACGCCATAGAAGTTTCATCCATTTCAACAAAACAGAACAGAATACATGTTCTTAAAGATAAGAGGGATGTCTGTCGCACACAGTATGGGTAACATTTGTCCAGTCTCTGGTTATGAAAGCACAGAACTAACGAGAGTGTGCAAGATCATGGATGATAGATTGGCATTTGTGAAAGCACACTGTTTACAAACTAAAATGAGTTTTTTCAAGACACTAGCAGCATCATGTAAATTAACTTGGCAAGCTAAGAGCCCTCAAATTTGAGGACCTCACAGTAGGCCATTTCAGGATAGACAATGCAGTTACTTCAAGCAATTGATTACTGTCAAGATTAATGACATTTGAAAAATCAGAGGTTGAAAAGGTAAGAACAGGATCATTATTGATGTTGAGAAAATAGGTTTGCAATTCTTTAGACAATGATGAATAAAAGCTAAAAGCACTATTCTTAGGAATACAGCTGTCTATATGTCTAATATTGAACAAGTACATTATGCTCTTACCACACAGCACATACTTGTTTACACTAACTGTAAGAAAGAGACTACTAAACCTCAGTGTGGCTTTAGGCTTCCAGAAATCAATACTGCCAAACTAAGTCTGTCCTGTAATGAACTAGATGTCAGTTGGCAAATACTCCAAGAACAAAGTGCTGAGCAATGGCATCCCTCCAGAGGGCATGACCACAGCCCTCAATCACAGATCTGCACCTTGAATGCCCTTGAGTCCCACACAGTGGCTGATAGCAGTTGGTTTGGGACCCCCATATGCCCAGGGTTCCCCATAGAGTATCTGCTGCCCACTGGGTGATGCTCACTTCTGCTCAGCTGATTCCAGCGCAGGGGAATCATTAACTCCTCTCCTTGCCAACACAGGACTTCAGTAGACTTTCCTTGCACCCTTGCTGCATCATAAGAACTGACAACAAGCAGAGCAGAGCAGGACTGAATTGAAACCCTGCCACAGTGGGAGGCACAGGGTCGGAGAAAAACGTTATGATGTTCACCTGCTGGATCCAGAGAGGTTCTAGAGCAAGTCAAGTGCCAGATCGCTGAGCCCTGAGGGTGGTTTGGATGCTGTCTTGCTGTAAAGCTCATTCTTCCCCATCACAGCAGCAGTGGGTATTTTGGTAATTTGTAGTGGCTGGCAGACTCCATGGAAAGGAAAAGGGAACACTAAATCTCTGACCTAAACTCTCACATATACTTAGCCTTCCCATTAATTAATGTACTAGCCTGCAGCTGCCCTACCCTCAATTTTTAAGGTGGGATGGACCAGAGTGGTCCTTTTAGACTAGAAGGGCAGCACAGGAGAAGGAAACTAACATTCCTCTGACTGCAGCTTTTGAGGAAGTACTCCATCTGTATGTTACATAGCACATTCACCTGGTCGGATAAATTTTATAATTAATTACCACTGGTATGTCTTTATGCAGCTCCAAATTTAACTATCAGAAAAGGAAAGCAGTGAAAGCCTTTTCACTTTTTTTTTTTTTTTTTAAAATCAGTCTCAGTTCTTGAAGAGTATAGGGCTGTTTAAGGATGATCTGTGAGAAAATCAGCTGGCCCTAGCTTCATTTGCAGTAGGTTCTATTTTTTTTTATAAAGAGATTTGCTCCCATAAAATTGATTTTATTTTCACATATTTTTAAATCCTGAGTAAAAGAAACAAATTCTCACAAGCATAATGCTTGACTATCAAAGCTTTGCAGATAGCATGAGCTGCTAAATGTAGCCATGAACTGAATCTTTCATCTGCAAAACACTTTCAGAGCCTCCACTTCCTTAAACGTTATTTCAATAGGCTGTTTGGTACAGGTCATTCTTCCTTCCTTGTTGTAGCTCAGCTTTCACTGCTCTGATGAATAGCTTCTGCCTGAAGGAGTCCACTTTCAGCCAGGCTCTACAGAACGAGGTGCTAACCAGAAAAGTAGGCTAGAAGCTTGTACAGTTCTATACGCTTGGTGCTCTCCATCCAGCTGCTACTACCTCCTGCCACACCAGAGCACATGACTGGGATAAATACCTGTTAGTCACAAAAAAAATGAGAAGTATCTTTCTTGCTAACTGACCTTTCATAACACACTTACTAGCTGTATTTGTGAAGGTTTGAATATCCCAGACTACTTACAGCTGAAAACTGTTTCTTACTGAGCTCTTTATTCTTATGGAGTACATTGTTTCAAACAGTCAAAATTGTCTCCTGAACCAAATTAATTTGTGTAACTTTACAGCCTGGTAATGCAAATCAAAATTATTTGCAAGTTCAGCTCCACCAAAATTGTCTTAAGAGATGCAAGTTAATTTTTGTCTGAAGAAGTACGCTGTCCTTTGTTTACAACTAAAACAAACGCAGTTACGTTCACCTTGAAGATCATATGTAACAGCTGATGCCCAACTCAGGCATATTCCCCTTCTAGTAAAAGCAAATCTTACAGAATCTGGTCCTCTAAGAAAACACAAGAACGTATTTCCCCTCACATTACTCTGAGATATTTAAATTTACAGAAAGCTATTTGTGACAACCGTCAATAGCTTCCTGGAACTGGTGCACAATGTATCAAGCAGAGAATAGCATTTCTATGGCAACTGCCTCATCACATTTCAAAAATGGATGAACAAGAAGCACTCACTGCCTTCTGTGATTTTCATTTCCTCGGTAGTATCTTGTCTTTCCATTCACCCAGCTCGCTACAGCCAAGCTAGGAAGAGGACTCTTTTCAGTCAAGCTCCAGAGAAGTTGTTGGCTGCTTGGCCATCTGGTCATTAAAGCTCTGAACTGACGGTGCTAAGAGATCTGCATTATTATTCCTACTTCCGCTACTGACCCACCAGGAACAGCCAGCTATGACTTTAAGTATTCCTATTTGTCTAGGGCATCAGGCGGACAAGGGTAACAAAATGGTCACAGCCTACAGTGTATTTCATCTCTGCCAGAAGCCTTTCAAATAAACCCAGCCAACGCCATCACCCTGGGCTGGTTGCTACCACCAGCCTCACCGAGGGAGAAAGTCCGTGGCTCACCCCAGCGCAGCAGCTACCATCGCCCCTGCCCCGACCGAAGCAGCCCAGCAGTGCTCTGACTTTCCAGTCCAGCCCAGTTCCTCCCCGCTACACCTCCCCTTCACCCTCAAGGCAGCGTTAGTCACGCTTTCTCCCCACGCTTCGGAGGAGATCTGAGCCAGCTCTGCAATGCCATAAGCAGCTTGCCCATTTCTGAATCATACCTTCACCCCACAGGGCTACAGAAAGGCATTGTTCCTGTGTGCTCTGCTCTTTTAAATGCTTCTACTTTAGTACGCCTCATATGACATCGAAGAAATTGCTGTATGAGAACTGGAGTCTGACAAGCATGAAGGACTAAGGAACTTATGCTTGGGAGAGAAATACACAACAGTAGCATCGACAGGGAGACTGGCCTTCATGCTGCAGGCTTCCGTATTTGCACCTGTGTTTGCTGAGATGGCAATGATCTGAATGCAGAGCCAAGCTGCTCAAATTTTAGAGTTTCTGAGGAAGAAACATAACGGTTATTTTTAACAACTAAAGCAATCTCTGCATTCAGGAGAGACCTGGACTCTTTTTTTTTTTTT
>VZTL01055022.1:9424-22484 GCA_013400535.1 Scopus umbretta | reverse complement strand
TTTTTTTTTTTTAAACTTTTCTTCCCAAAATGGCCACTTTAATATCCCCAGAGAGAGAAAAATATTTAAAGCATTATGTGAAAACACTGCATTCCCCTTTGAAAAGGACTATAAACAGCTACATCTCATTCTGCACCTCAAACTGGCTATCATGCAAAAGACAGGCAAACATCATGATTCAACCATTTTGACTTTCAAGGTCTTTTTTGAAAAATGTTCAAAATTTTTACCATTTTTAAGACTGAAACTTGTCAGTCACAACCCCCAGATTTCTTTATGCTTTGTTCAAAACACAAAATATATAATTTCTTCTGTTAAGGAACTTCTGCAAATCTTTCAAAGAATGAGCAAGTTCTACCTTATTTCACTTTTCTTTTTGTTCAAGTTCTGAATAGTGTCAGTGTGCTCTGACTTAAAAATACTGCACTGACCTGCTCTAAATGCAAGCATGCACTGGGACAGAGTTTGCTTTCCTGCACTTGCCTCCCTGCCCCAACCACCCTATGATATCAGCAAGAGGATCCAGAACAAAATTGCACTTAGGAGAGAAACTGATAGTGTTTCACAGGTGTAAATTCTTCCTAGCCCTAAGCAGGTTGATTTTTTTATTTTTTTTTTATTTTTTTGAGACACAGAATTGGCACTTCTGTATTGCAAGCGGGCCCATATATATCTTCTCCTGCTACTACAACTCTGTGCAGTCAGGATGTGAACTCTCACTCTTTAACAAATGTTATCCAGAAACAGAAAATGTGCCCATAGTCAATTTGCTGTGTACTACGTGAACTCTATTATCTGCTTTATAGACTATATTTTTACTTGGCTTATTACTGAAGATGTCACTTTAAAACAGCTATTTTAAACATTTCCATTAGATACGTAATAGATCCTAAGCCAGCAGTCCAGCAAATTAAAAAAAATTCATCAAGCCAGTAAAACGTGCTTGCTTAGCAAATTTCTCTCCTGATTTGTCCTTAAGGATCACTTACTTTATATACACACACACAAAGTCTTTCTAATAATCTCCCTTTCCCCATCATTTAGCATTAGCTGTATGCAAGCTTATATTCATTATATAAATAAAATAGTCCATACTTTAATACTTTCCACAAAAAGGAATGCAATAAGTCATGTAATTGCTGCTCTGAAGACAGCTATGTATGTATTACAAAAATGCATTATTACAAAAAATGCATAAAACAAATATTGTTGTGCTGTTACTGTTTCATGCTGTAACATTATGTTAATCAGTAGCTTTCTTGTACAAATTAGTTTTATAGGATTGAAAATAGACAGAATAAAATAACTGAAGAACTTTTATTCTATTAACAAGCCAATGTCATTACTGGAGAACTGACATGATTATTGCAGAAAACCTTGCTCATCTACACTGCACTGTAGTATCCCAGATGGGATTTTGGAGGCCTGGACTCTCCCCCAAGGAAAAGAAGGAGAGGACCTTCATCGTCCTGCAACTCTCTAATTCAGTAGGGAATTCATAGAAAAAGGTTGCTCCCCCACCCCCACAGTGTGGTTTGAGATCACTCAGTTGTTGGCTCCTGAGAACAGCCAACTCTGAGAGCGTTTGTAAAGGAGCTGAGCAGTTGAAGAGGACTCAAGCGGGGGACAGCGCTCAGGTACAGTAGGGTGGGCAGAGATACCATAAAATATGAAAATTCCGATGTTTCTGGGTGCACAAGTCTTCAAAATCCCCGCCAGCCATCCTTTCTAAACACAAAATGACCGTGCAGTAACTCCCAAAGTTCCCCTTCCCCATATGCAATGGGGAGCTTGAAGATGTATGGAACAGCAACCTGGGGACTCTTTAATTGGTTAAAAGCATTCATCTTCTTGCTTGAAAATGAAGCAAAGTCTTTTGCTTAGCAGCATTATCAAAACTGCTACAATGCAGGAAATATTGATGGGTCGCCTACTAAAACAATGCTTCCTGCTAGCATAGTAGTTGTAACCTTTAAATCCCAATCTCTAGGTCAAACGACTAGCAGAAAATTGCAGTAAATTGTCAGACAGGGCTTTGAGATTGTGCAACTGAATGCACAAAACAGCACTAATCTGATCATAAGAAAATTTGATAAGCCTTTCCAAAGCAGATGTTTCTTCAGCAATCCCCCCTTACGCTAGTAAAATAGTTAATAGAATCTTGAATCTGACAAGAAACTTTAAATCAGTCAATTGGACATTTCCTGCAGAAAAAGTTATAAAATATTTCTGGCTGAACTGAGGAATAAAATTATGTAAAACATTGCTTGATTTAATACATTTTACACAGATTTAAGAAAGTTAGTCTAACTGATCTGAAACTATCAGCAACCCAGGCTGGCAGCATACATTACCGAAAGTAACTTTCCATGATTTTTTTAATTAAAAAAAAAAATAAATGCTAAGAACAATTGCTACTTCAAATAAATACAGATTAAGCAGTAA
The DNA here is from genome assembly GCA_013400535.1 of Scopus umbretta. Taxonomy (NCBI): domain Eukaryota; kingdom Metazoa; phylum Chordata; class Aves; order Pelecaniformes; family Scopidae; genus Scopus; species Scopus umbretta. Next base: position 20,039 of record VZTL01055022.1, on the reverse strand, counting down.
AATCCCTTGAAGCCTGTTGCAAGAACCAGCCTATTAGATCAGCTAGCTTGTAAAGAGAGTAAAAGACATGGTGCACCAGCTTCCCATAGCAGAGCCTGTAGCAGCATCACTCAGAACGGCCATTTTGAAACAATGGCCCAAAGGAGCTTCTCCAAGTTATTAATGTATCACTTAAGAGGAAGGTTGTGAGAGTTATTTGAAATACCTCCCAGTAGCATCAGTGCGAGAAGAGTGAGGTAACTGAAATCCACATGGTGAAGGTGGCCCTGAGCCTGCCTTGTCAGAGAGTGAAATATTGTCCCAAGAAAAATGTGGGCAGAGGGGGTACTGGCAGCTGCCAACAGCACAGAAGGCGTGCGTGTCTCCTTGCTGCAACCCACCTGGCCCAGAAAACATGAGTTGGGAACACCAAGCCATGGTATCTGAGGGGACCAGAGAGCAGCTGCTGGGAAGAGAGATTCACCGCTCCCCTGCGCCCCTGCCAATTTTAATAAACTCCCAGAAGTCCTGCCAGCAATATGGGAAGTAGCAAAGGGTGATTTTTGTGCAGGCTGCCCAGCCCTGGCAGCAGGGGTCCCATCTTTGGCTCCAGGTGCCCCTTTTGGGCTATACCGTTTCCTCACTACCCCCTGCGAGTTCTCCTGCTATCACCCTGTGCACCCCCAGTGCTACTAGGAAAGATACCTGTTCCTTTCATCTTCTTATTTTTAGTGTATATACATACAAATATATATGTATATGCGTATACATATTCTTCAATTTTATATACATACATATAGTGTTTGCACAGAGGCATGTGCATCAAAATTACAAGGAGCAAATGCTTCACCGTTAAAAGTCCCCTGCCTTCAAATGCCAAGGTCTCCCTAGTGATCCCCAGTACTCACACATCTGCTGCAATTTCCTGTGGGAGAAACTTCTTTCATTCAGAAGAAATTTAAATGAAGAGACTTTTCATTTAGGGCACCTTCTAATTAAATTACCAATCTTTAAAGCTTTTGCCTTCTAAGACTCATTGTTCTTTGCACAAGATGAGAAGACAGTCACAATTCATTGTCTTTATAGAGACATATATTGGTTAAAAAAAAATTAGCAGCTTGCAATTTCGTGTCCTTGAAATTAGAAATGCTTGTATAGTTTAATATAGGGAAATGGCCAGCCTTTGCCGTGTTAGACACAGGCCCTCAACATGTCCCAATGTCTGTGACATGTTTTAAAAACATGTAAATTCTTTGAGATTTTAATTTTATTGTTGCAGACTCACTAAAAGTTCTTTAGTTCCATATATTGGGCTATTACCTCACTTATGAGGTTTCCATACCCTCATTTATGAGAAACTGATTATTACAAATAGGATAAAATCCAAGTGGCACCATAAAGTATTTTCCAATTAGAAGAGAGAAGGAAAAGGAGACTTTTCATGTCAAAGGGATTACAGGAAAGCACATACCTTATAAGCAAGGAGTTACACAGGCTGAAATGAGATGAAGCCTCAGTTCCCCATTGCCTCTCTACTGAGTTCCCTTTTACAAGGATGTAAAGATAGCTGATGAAATCCTGTGGGATAAATTCCCCAAGATAAGTGATCTCAACGTTAACATTACCACAAACATTCTAAATTGCATTCCCTTGCTCTGTTGGTTATCTTCATTGATGAACCATTGCAGCCCTGACATTGCCATAGCTTTTAAGCACTTCTACATCCTTCTTGGACCACAGTGTAACACCACTATAGAAATGATAAACATTCTGCTTGGAAATCTATCTGCCAACTTTCTATTATTGGTATCTTGGGCAGGACTCATTTGCTCTAGCTCTAAAGGTCCACATCACAGTTTTCTATATCTGAAGTAGTCTTCCTAGGCTCCCTTTATAATCAGTGGGGAGAAATACGCACCTTCAGGCATAATTTATCTGACTCAGACGAAACATCTACTGCAGGATGAGAATAACTGTGCCCTAGAGATGCCTGCTTCTCTGGGTAGGGTGACAAGTTAGGATTAGATGGCTGCATTCCGTCAAACAAATTCTACCATTTGTGTTTGAAAGCATTATTTTTCCCCCATGCTCCCAACACGGAGCCTGACACACAGGTACTGAAATCTTATACAGTCATAAGGGGAACATGTACCTGATAGTATGCTAGAGAGTTTGCCCTCTAAAAAGCTGCTCTTGTTTTCAGAGTACAGACTCCACATTTCCCCACAGAAGCAAATGATCAGTTTGTTCTGATTAATGTGGCTGAACATGTGTACTAAAATGAACTTCCTCCATTTTCCACCCTTATGCTCAATAATTTGACAGAATACTTCATGCTCTTACGTGCCTATTTCAATCTGAAACACTCTCTGAATAGCACTTGTAGCTAATTGATTTGTTTTAATTTACTTCCAGCTTGTTCTCTAATGCTCCAGCGTGGTACTTTTTAAATTCTGAACACAGCAGAAGGCCTTCCTGTGAGAATAGCTTTTCTGAGCTTCCCCACGGGGCTTTCAAGCCACAGTTCACAGATGAAGAGGCAATGGGAAGACATACACCACCTCCAGCCACGCTAGAGGTGCACAAGGCAGCTGTCATTCCCACCCACTTCCTGAGCGATTAGGTTTAAGCCTTTTGACCAGTGCAGACAAGGAGACAGGGTGCCAGCTGAAGCTTGCCCCTTTGGGATTTATAACATGGGTGGCTGCTAGAGCCATTTCTCTCCAGGTTTTAAATGAGAACTTCCTAGAGGGAACACAGGGTGGTCACTTTGGGAACTAGCTGACTTTCCCAGTCCCCAAGTCCATTTTATTTAGTGTCATTAGTACAAAGACAGACCCAACTAGGTTTTATTTCATCCATACACTCAAGCAAGGTACCACTGTGTTAGAATAAGTATTAACTGTGGACTTTTCTCCACTATCAGGAGCTTAAGCCTAGGGATAGCTTTCTCTGACAGAAGAAAAATGCTTTCTGTTACTCTTAATCCTTTATCCAGCTTCTGCCAAGAAAGACAGGCTTACTCACTGTAAAACATGGAGGTAAAACTCAGCCTAAGAGAGGAAGCTGCCAACGTTAAGTGTGCTTTAAGACAGTCTACCAGCTACACAGATTGCTCCAATTTTCCTTCCTGAACTTCATGTGCATACTTTGCTTGCTGAGGTACCAAGTGCACTAAGGATAACGCCAGATCCCTTTGTGGCCCAAATGTAAGTGTGTGGCATGGATAACCTGCCCCAAAACAACACTGGTGATATCTCATCTGGTGCTGGGTCATCTGCCATCCTTGGCAGAAAAGCTCTTTTCTTGTCCCACTGCTTTCAAAGAATACCTGTTGCCACAGCACAGATATCAAATATGTATCACAGTTTAGCTTCAGCCATCTGAAATGGAGAAAGCACTGACTTTCTAGTTAAGCACTAAGTTAACTTGACAAGGAGGAGAATGTGGCCCTTTGAAGCACAGTTATTTTCAGCCACACTCTTGTTTCTGGAAAATTAATTTTCTTACTAGAGAAAGTAAGACTTGGAGAGAAATCCTACAAAAATTATTCTTCATGGATACATAAAAAGACGTAAATCAAGGATGTAAGAGACCTTCAACCTGTACCTCTGCTTTTAGGAACCAGAAAACCCAAGGACCTCCTTCTGTCTTAGTAACCTTAATTTAAACACATCAAGCAGTATTTAGTCAAAGAATTTTTCCATTGGCTTTACTTGGAGAGAAGTTTACAGCTGCTGACTAGCTAAATTGTCTTTAAGTTATTTATACTCTGTTCTCTTGTTGCACTAGCAACTAAGAAAGTTACTGCAGCCTTATACAAGGCATGATGAACATTTTGATTTGCCATGCCTGAATCCATGTTCTTAGAAGTTTAAGGCACTTAAACTTAGATGGCCCTTTCTCAGAGGGGACACCTTTTGGCAGGGTGATTGTAATGGATCAATTAACAGGTTCAGCATTTGATTTCAATTCACCCTGCACATCCATCAAAGCTTTTAAGCACTGGTGCTTTAGGAGAGCAGGCATTTTCTAACTGCCTGAACAGATGACTGGGAAGCAAAGTGCTTGCACCCTAACCCTAGCTTGCACCTTCAAAAACTCATCTACAGTTCCACACCCGAGTGAAATCATAATTGCTTCAAGATAAAAACAACATTATAAATGCAAAGTACCACTAAGAACAGTAAGTCATTCTTAATGGTAAGCTCCAAAGGGCTTTTCAGCACCCTAGATGCCCATTATATTTCCATCTGGTTCTCCAGGTTTAATAGATCGCCCAATGTTTTCAGTATTCCCCCTTGCACTCGTAAGGCCTGCACTGTACTTTCTCCATCAAAAGAAGTCCTCAAGAAGTTCAAGCAAGAGCTAGGAAGGCCATCTGTAACCTTTCGCTGCACTTAAGCTGGGTTTCTACCTTACAGATGAGAAGCACTGGAGCTGAAAAGCAAACCCCTTACCTGGGAGATGCATCAGGAATGATTTGCTGCTGGGTTCCCTGCTGCAGAAATAATGGACAGTACTCATTGCTCAGACTGCTTGCAGACTGTATGGAGATGAGCAGGGAAAATGAAACCAACTTGCTGCTGCCAAGTGGTATGGATGAGGAAAGACAATCAAATGGGAGCATTTGGTCAAATTGCACAGAAAGATATCCTAAAAGCTGTACGAAACAGAGTACAGAGCTTGACATGTCCTCAAGACACTATTGCCACTAGAGCAACAGGAAAGTACTTAGTCTACCTCTCCTGGAGCACTAAGTCTTCCTTTTTTTACGTTGCTTTGCAGCTAAAGCAAAAGCCAAAAACTTGTCTTTAACTTCACTAGTTTCTGTGTTTCTAGTACACAAGGAAGGAAATTGGGGGGTGGGAAATACTCAGCTTCTCTCCCTGATCATAGACACTCTGTTGCTAATATTATCAAATTTCTGAAAGGTTAATTAAAAAAAAACACCCAACCAATTAAAATGTCACATACTGTTGGCAATCCAGATGTCCAAACACAGAAAATCTAGATAATTAAAGTTATATTTATGCAAATGCTACATTGCCACTCATTATTATTCTTACTATCATAATTCTATGTACTGAAAGGGCTACATCTCCTTTACAGAGAAAGTTTATTTCATTAACTCCATGTGTACAGGCAGGAAAATCGCAATAGTGCCTAGAGGAACAGGGGCACCATTAAGCCTAGGTATTGAATATACAATAATACAATCGAACAGGTAATATAGTCCCTGACACAGTGTTTGCAGTATAGCAGATAAGGGAAATACTATTAAATGATACTTAATTCTTTTGAATCGGCACGATTTTAGATGCTTCAGTATGACTTGTTTCCTAAGGTCGATACTCAACTGCTTTAAATATTTAACCAAGATGAAATGTCCCTTAAAGATATGCAGGAAGTCAACTAGATCTTGAAAGGCTTTCTCAAGAAATTGGTGCATGAGGTTCTTTATCCTGTTTCATGGAGAACTGGAGCTCTTTATGAGATTTTCTCTGGTTGTAAACAGAGCTTTAGGAAAAGCAAGAAGTTGATTCTATGCCTTTTGGCTAAAGTTAATAAATATAGGCAGCCTTGGCTGTCTTTTCAAACAACTCTCCTATATGTGACTACAGCAATAGCACTAGAAGCTTCTTTAAAGCTGGTAAAACATAATTTTTAACCACACAAAACTAGGTCCAGAAGGAGGCATTTGGATTCCTCATCCCCTACCAACTGAATCATTAATTCTCTAGCATCTGTAGCACACATACAGGAATAAAAATATCCTGATTGAAGAGGACACGGGATTTGAACGTGCTTTTAATGTTCTGATCAAATGGCCTTAAAGGGCAGTAAACTCTTAAATGAAAAGCAAAGGCTTGAAACAGCAAGAATTGCACAGACTGACATTTTTACTATAGTCAGAAGAAAGTTCCTGTGCTCATTGGTATCTTTTTTTGATGGATAAATGATCCACAAATTGCTTCTCCCAGGGGTCCCAAGCAACATCTGTGACATTCTTCAAGGCAGTTACTTTTTAGTCTGCCTGCTCCAAGACCACACATGTAAATACTTAATAGCACAGCTTACGAAAACTTTTCAAAGGCAATTGCCTTTCCTGTTACACACCTTTTGCTGGTTTTATATAACTGCTTTTAAAGTGTAAGTATAGTAGTCATCACCTACGGCACACTGAGAATATTAAAAAGACCTATTCCCATACATAAGTCGTTGCAATTTATAACACCATTTTTATTATCAACCTGCAATGCAGCCAACACATGCAGCTGAAGAAGTCTGAAGAAATAACTGTTATTATTATTCTTATAAGACAAAAGTGACACATACAGTTGCAGTCAAAAGCCAAAAACCTCTGTTTCAGACCGGAAAATAATTCCGTGGCACGACAAAGTTAAGCCAATCAAGAGCCCCCTGCTACCGATTTCCTAAACGGATGTCTCAACAGTTACACTGTAGACTTTTGTTAGCACAATAGCATCAGTGATGCAGCCAGGTTTCCTTCTAAGGCCTACTTCTTACCCACACAAAAACTCAAGAAAGCACACTCACAGCAGCTAAATAAAAGGTCACAAGTACCTCTTCTCTACTCATACATGTTAGCAAAAGAAGAGCCACCAAGACACCAACTTCTTGTACTTTGAAGACTGGTCAATATCCTCCTTTTGGATATTCTGTAGCAACCATCATGGCAACAAAAGATTTTTAATTAAATTAGGCTGAAAAAAAATTGCATTATTAAGAAACAATCAAAGGGTTCTTTCCTTAAAGCTTACTAAGGCTAACAGACCTTAAGCCTTGGTCTGGCAAGTGTTCAGCCAGACAGGAAAAAACACATATGACACTGTCAGTGGCACAGGGAAAAGAGCCCCAGCTGGAGTGCATCTATTTTTCTAGCTGGAAGGAAATTTCTGAGGAAAAAAAAAAAAAAAAAAACTGAGACATAATAACCTTGTATTCAAAACACCCAATATGTTTGATAAAAAAACGCCTTTTTGTTGCACTTTGTTATCGCACCAGGAGAGGATGAGAGAAGAAAAAAGAAAGAAGGACCTGCTTCTTCCCTGAATACAGTGCTGCTAATAGCAGTCCTCTGAAGCTCCAGCTATTCAGCACAGGTTTGTTTCACAGACCCAAACTTGTAATAATCACTTGTCTTTACAAGGTTACCTCAAGCAATGTGCAAGCATTTGACCATGCTAACATCTGTAAACACCGAGCATCATTATATCAGAGTTGCTCTGCAGCATGATTTTCTGGGGATCATTCGTGGCACTCCATACCACTGCATCTGAGCAACCTTTGATTAAATTAAATGGCTCTGATTAAACTAGCCGACGGTCAAACCAAAGGAAGAACAATTGCAAGTTGTAACGTATTACTTGAACTAGATACTTTCTAGCCTAAGTGCATTTTATTCTTTTTTATAATCCTTCAATTCCAGGACTATCCACGCAGCTGACAGTTTTCAATAAATTTATGACACACAAGTACTGGAATGCCCATTTTACATTCAGAGACGCTTAACTCATTCATTCACCCAAGATCTCTAGTACCTTTGCAGTCATGAAGGAACAGAAGGGACCCTGCCACCCTGCTTGGCACAAGCTGCTGGGCGTCGCACGGCACGTGGGATCCTGGGCGTGCAGGGCGAGTGCCAAGGTGATGCCCTGTTGCAGAAGAGAGAGAAATCGGTTCACAGAGGTGTGAAGGTGCCAGCACACTTCCTTGATCCGCATTGCCCTAGCATCCAACAGGGACCTTCCCAGAATAGCTTTGGCACAGATATCAACTTCTTCTAACCAAAAACCAGTCTCTAGCATTTAAACTGACTCATCTATTTCTTAAGCCTGAAGAGGCACATTTTGCCACAGTTCTCTCAACTGGATGGAGGCAAACCAGCAAAAAGGGCGGCCAGGTTCACTGCGATGGGCAGAGGCAGCTGTTTTGTCATGCATTACGCACAAGCACCAGCTTTGTGGTTCTTGCTGGATGTTGCTGCAGAAGCAACATCTGCACAAAGAACATAATTCCTTCTTGCTATCCAACTTCAACACTGCTCACTACAGGAAAAGCAATTATCTCTTAATCATCACAGAAGGCAGAAGCCAACATAAAAGCAGCAGATATATATAAAAAAAAACAACAGACCATGTCAGGTACTCATTTATCTAAATTAAAATCTTTATCCATTTCAACATAATAAGGATCATAAACCTACTGATCCCATTAAATACAGCTGAAACATCTTCCAGCAATGCTTTTCATCATAACAAAAGGTTAATCTAATGACCCTGTACTGTATTTGATGGTTATTAGAAGTCATCAAATTTTATTTTGGGAGGTGTTTGGGTTTTTTTGTCAGGGTTGGTTTGGTTTTGTTTTGCTTCTTTCTGTGTTCTTCTGAATCCCCAGCTGGGATATACAAGAAACCTTCATGGCATTTAAAGGTCTGCAGCATTTTTTCCCCACTGCTAGCTGAAAAATAATAGGAAAGCAAGGATTTCAGCACATTTGAGCATTTTTCCCTCCTACAGTGCTATCTCAAATCACATGTATTCTGAAAGCTCCCATGCTGTTTGTTATAGTTTTTTGGGTTGGTTTTTTGTTTTTTTTTTTTTTTTTTTTTTTTTAAAGTTTGGCTCTAGATTAGTTGATGAATAAATGGTTATGTCTATGAAGTTTTCTTCCATGCAGTGCTGCATACTTTCTAGTGAACTATGAGTATTGATAGTCAATACTGTGGTCAAACCAAGTAATACTGGAATAATAATAATAAAAATATAGGTGCAATATTAATAAAATGTTATTTCCAACACAACAGATTCGAAGATTTTAGGACAAAGTTAGCTGCATGGCCTAAATTAGCTCCTAATGAAAAAAAGTTTCATTATTAGAAACAGACAGAACAAAGTAACTGGAATACATTATCTGGAGTAGGAAAATACTGTGATTGCTTGCCTGGGTCTAAAGCAATCCATTTGAATTATCAGAAAGGAGAATAAATGTTGCAGTAGAGGTCAAGCAACACCAAACCTGGGAGCTACAGCTAATGGTGCTGGAACTTTTCAACCCCAAAACCCAGAGTTAAACACCTACAGAACAGGCAGAGCTTCTGAGTAAAGACAATCTATTTGATTTCTTCAGGTGCTGGCAACCACATTCATTTTACCTCTTCCAACAGCTTTTCCTAATATAGCAAGTCGCTAACCAGACCCTGAGGGCTCAGTTATCCCCCTGCTAAGCCGGAGCTGTACCTTGGAGTTGGAGAGGAACACACACCACTCATGCATCCAGACACAGGCAGCGGTGAGAGCAGGGGGCACTGGAGTTTGCTGCTCTCTGACAGCAGACGCAACAAGGCTCCTGCCCTCACAGGGGCAGAAAGTCTTACTGGAGCCCCAAATATCCACCCACAACATTCAGGGACTAATGCCACTGCTGGAGGGCAGATTCCTCCCCATCCCTCACAGTGCACGGGTGCCGTGTGGCCTGGCCAGGCTGGGGGCCGCCAGGGAGGTGTGGTGACCTCCCTCTCCAACCAGCCCTGTCCCACAGACCCCAGCAAGGCAAGACAACCCAAGGACAGCGATGGGGTCAGCCACAGCCCAGCCACCCCCAGGCACCACGCCAGCCAGGGCAGATATTTCCCATGGGAGGGAGCAGGGGCATTCACAGAGGTTACAGACCTTCCTAATACGAGGATACACGCATGCAGTGTGCCTACAGCCAAAGCACCCCCTGCCACCAGCCATTACCGACCATCGTGTCCCGATGATGCCTTTACCAGGCAGGCAAAAGTTTATTTGTGTGCCCTTTTAGATTGCCCAGCTATGCTTTTATGCTGGCTGCATACTCTAGTTGTATAAATAAGTGAGCATAAAGTCACAGTAGCTTCTTTTTTTTTTTTTTTTTTTTTCCTCTCCTCCTCCTTTGGGTACCGCTGTGGCTGGAAGATTTTAAAGAGCCCCCAGCTCCGTTGTTTGTTTGCTTGTAAATGTATATATTATATACACATACATAAAATATACATGCATGTCCCAGCATATACAGTGCCGACACAGCCCGACGAGCCGCAGCCCCGCTCCCGGGGCTCAGCCTCACCCCCAGGGAGCGGGGATGGAGCCTCGGACGGGGCTGATGCTGGATCCCCTCTCCTATCCGCGGCGGCCCAGAGCCTCCCCGCCCAGACCTGCTGAAGAGCGAGCGGCGGGGGCCCCGGCAGAGCCGCGGGCCCCTCTCTTTAACGCCCCCCGCCCGAAGAGGAGGGCGGCCCCCGGGGCTGTGGACCGGACCGGACCCGCACCCAAGCGCTGCAAGCGCCTCCCGGCTGGCGAGGGTGATGCTTGACAAAACGGGATTTCATGACTGATTGATTGATTACCCGACTTCTCAGCAGCTGAACAGCCCGGGATTCTCTTCCAGAGGTGGGAACAGGAAAGCAGAGTTAAAAAGCATCTTGCCTTCCCCTCGCGGCCTGTGCGTGGGCAGCTGGAGCGGGCTCCGGGCTGGCACCTTGCGCTGTGCCCAGCCACCTCCCTGCACGCCCGCACTCACGGGCGGGAAACGTCCTTCCAGGAACTCCAGCTTAATCACTGCTGAGATCTAACCTTGTTGCTTTGCTGCC
>VZTL01055016.1:9857-42307 GCA_013400535.1 Scopus umbretta | reverse complement strand
GGAGCCCAGAGAAGAGTCTCTAAGGCTGATGCACAGATAAGTGGAGGCTTGTCAGGTTGGTAGATTTTGATGAGGTTTACTACCAAGAAAAGGTCTTAATTGTTTCAAGACTAAAGTGGTTTGTGGGCATGTCCAGAAAACAAATGTTGGGAGCTTAGGGAACTGTAATACTCTAAATGGAAACTCTTCAAGCTGCAGGATTGGACCTGAAGTGGGTCCACTTCAGAGTCTGAGAACCTCTAGGGCTTGATGTTTAGTAGAAGAGAATGTGCTGCTTTTTGTTTTGAAAGGTAGAAATAAGGTTTAAGGAAATGCAAATATTTTTCCTGGTGTTGACTGGGACTCCTTGTTCATAGTCAGGCTCCAGTGTCTTTAAATGAGTTCTTTTAACATTAAGAGAGGAGAATTCTTATCCCTAGGCAATAGTGGGATGGGAGAGATTTGTTTGTTATCTGCAGCCTTTTTTTCTGCTTGCCTTTGTTCCTGGCTGCTGATAAAAGACCAGAAAACTATGAGACTCCAGGATTTGGAAATAACCGGTTTGTCCTCTGGCCAAGACACTGAGGCAAATTTTCTGTAATGGAAGGCAGCCCCTTAGTAACTTTGTATTTCACCTGTCAGCCCCTGTGCAAGAAGCTTCTCTTTATCAACTTGTAAATTAAGCCTAGTTATGTTATTTTTGTAGTTAAGAGCTTGTGGGTAAGATACATGATTTCTGTAAGTTAAGAGCTTGTGGGTAAGATATGTGAGTAGCAGGAATAGTTCTTGAGTGTAAAGGAAAAAATCTGGGGTAGTTTATCGATCATTGCTAGCTGAACTGAAGTGGCGTTCAGTGAGTGGTGATGGGAGTTTGGTGTGTACTTCCCCTGTGAGATTGTAGCAGAAACCCATTATTTCATGGAAGCAGAGGAGGTATGTAAAAGAAAGCAGAGATATTGCCCAGTGCTGGTCCAGTCTGGCAATTCTTTCCATTCCCTGGAACCCATATTCCAAGGTGATACTGCTCACTGAGATTTTTATGAAGACAAGGAGCAAGATATAGGAGCAAGATATAGACCTTAACTGTGAGGCAGGATTAACACACCCAGGACAGAACCCTTGGTATTTTGTAGTGACCTTCTCTAGAGTTATGCCATGATTGCACATGCCATGTCATTTCCTCTCATTATCTGAAGTGGAGGGGCTGGTAATTGAAGTGAAACTCGCGTTCCCCTAAGCAAACAGTCAATTCCTATTGATACCTCTGGGGTCAGGGTTCCACCTGTGAAGTGCAACAGTTACACAGGCACATGGAAAGCTTATTTCTATTCAGCTCTAGCCTCCCACTGCCTTAGAGAGGGGAACTACTGGAATGGAAAAGTTACGTGTGCTAAGGAATTGGTTTTACTCCCTGCTGTTCTGGCAAAGGCTTGGGAAGCTTTCATTGTTGGTTGGAGTCTGTTGGGAGGGATATTTACCTATGATACAAACATTAGAGCCGAGTGCTTAGTCTGCCCAGTAAGATAGAAATGACACGAGACTCCTTTAGAAGCATATTTAGTTGCGTGGTTTGCGGATCAGTAGTGTTTCTGACTGAAAGTCGGAATGAAAGAATACCTGATATCCCTTTGTTTCTCTTTAGTGCCCCCTGCCTACAGCTTCAGTTGGATCGATAGCTGCAAGATACCTGGAAGAGGAAGAACTGAGATCCCAGCACATCCTGGAGTGCCTAAATGCTCACATTGAGGAACTGAAAAAAGAGAGTGAAAAGATAGTGAGACAATTTGGACACCAGGAGTAATGTTTCTCATTGAATTTGACTGCTGGCTTCCTTATGTGGTTCCAAACTGTGACTGGGGAGGTACTACGCCAGCTGCCAGTGGAGCTTGAGAGGCTGTATGTCACAGCAGGAATCAGCAGGATGGATATTGAGGGAAGGAAACTCCTCTCTAACATGTTTGATCTTATGGAGGGTATTAACATCACAAGCGCTTTAGTCAGCTTGCTGTAGGTCAGAAAGCTGCATCAGAGGTATATGTTTGTGCACTTGCTCACAAAGAGATTAGGGTGTTTTTTAGAAGCAAACCATTTATTAATTTTAATGTAAAGTATTTTAAGTATATTTTATACATGTAAAAGCATTGAAATAAAACAAAATGGAAAAACACCTTTCTTGTTCATGCAAATATACAGAATAAATCTCTTGTGGTTTATCTTGCCTTCTCATCAGGAACTTTGATGAACACCTTTTCCATCCTGTCGCTCCCAGAGTAGCTGTGTTCTGCAAGGAACAAGGGATATAATTCCTCTTTCCTTCCGGCTACCTGTATTTTCTACAGTTAATTTTCCCTTAGTGGAATTTCTTAATATTTCCTGGTTCTTGCAACTTCTGCCCTTTACTGTTTGTATAGTGTCTGGTGTCTTTATCTTGCCTTGCACATTGTTTGAAGTACTGCAAAATAGCTGAGGCATGAATGGCTGAATTCTGAGTGTGGTCACAACTCTTATAAAAGAAAGGAGAGTAGTTGGAAAGGGAAATTAAATTGTATGTGAGGAGAACCCACGAACAAGTGAAATTCATCTGTATGGCAGACGTAACTGCAGCTGCTGTGTAAGCTGGTGTCAGCCTGTTTTGAATCTAGGCAGTCTCGGACACTGTCCAGTCAAGTGGAACTCTGCATTAAAATACATCTGTGACCTGTTTTCATAAATACATTCAGTCCTTCCTCAAGGAAAGTAAGTTGTTCATTAGCGTACAGAACCTGTTTCCTATGGACTTGCCGTCCTTCCAGGGCATTCTGCAGTTCTGTGGCTGAGCCTTTACAAGCTTTGTGCAGGCAGACCTAGGGACAGAGACATCTGTTGTCCATCTCTGTAAGTTTATTGTTCCCTTCTGTCAGGTTTATGTTGTCCTAGAGCAGCTTAAGGGTGTCAAGAAACAGGAATTCAAAAGCAACATATGCATGCAAAACCAACCATCAGATTAGGCAGATGAGTTCAGCAAAGGTGATGTCTGTCTGCAGACTACGGCCTCTGTCATGCCATAAAATGGGACTGCACCTGGTCAAACAATTCTGCATTCCAGAGTTGAAAAACATTTGAAATGATGAGTCCTTTTATTTTAACTTTCTTCTGGAGTTCTTTGAACGAGGATAAAACCTTCAAATCCATTCTGGATTCTCATTGTGCAGTCTTTGTAATGAGTTGTTTTAACTGCCCACAACTGGGGATAAACTGCGGTCGTGCATTTTGTACGTAGTCAGCATTGGCCTCGGTTCCTGTTCAGAGCTGTCCACACGTAAGCATTTTTGGAACATTCACCTTAACTATCCAGATCTCAAGTAAGGACTTGTTGATCATGGGGCATTTTGACAAAAACTGAATGGCTAAGTAGAACAAACTGTTGTTTTCCCTACCTGCATGAACCTATGGATCCACTTGAGTATGTGGTATGCCGGAACTCTGAGGGATTCCTCATGTCCTTCAGTGGTGATAGCAATACCATTTTTTAAATGATACCTTACAAACAATTTTATATTTCCTGAAGGTTTGTTGAGCAAGCTACAATCATGCACTAAGTGTTTTCGGAAGTTTAGATTGCGGCTCATTAGTGGTGTTTGCTTCCATATCCCTTTCCTTTAGAGATATTTGGCAGTTTATCTTCATGTTGGCAGAAGAGAAGAGCGAAACTGAAGATGATCTATTTGTTTAATTAGTAGCTATAATCCTGCAGTACTTATCAATTTCTAATACATGTAATAAGCAGCTCAATTCAGGGAGTGGGCTGTAAAAAATTGATCTAAAGAGTAAAGTTTGTCACAGGCGAACTGCCGAACTACTTCTCTGTGCTGGTGTATGTGCTCTGTCTTTCCCACCTTCTCTGCTGATATGCAGTGCCACAGGCTTTCATGTACCTGCCACTTCTGGAGTTGCTGTGCATGGACAACAGGAGAGGAGGACAGATGTTGAGCAAAGCAGTATGATGAGTTGCACAGCTTCCTGCTCTCACTGCACTGCTCATTTTTAAGCATGTGCCTTTCTCACAGCCAGCATGGAAATAGCAGGGCATCTGATTGTAATGCCAGCCACATTCGTTCCATGGGTAAGGAAGCTAGCTCATGAGTAGATGGAAATGCAGAGATACACTTGTTAGAGATAAAAACTTGTTCTATGTATACTTAATTTACCTTCACTGAGAAACAAGATGTTTGCAAAACGGTGTGATCTGAATTCATAGTGCTGAGTAATTGCACCTCTTGGTGGGGGGGTTTCAAAAACTGTTCAGTCCTAAGGCCTGCCAAGGGAGAACTCTGACTGCAATGGGAGAGCTGGTAGTCCCAAGATAACGGAGAAGTCTGTTCCAGAAATGTTCTCCTTGTGTTAGAGTCTTGGCTGTGCTGAAGACTGTGCATTTTTTATGAGAGGGAGGAGAAGGCGGCTTGTTTATCCTGGAGGGAGATGTCACAGCAAGTACAAACTTCTGAGGTGCTTTTATCTGGGGCTGGAGGGTTTCTCAGGCATTCTTCTCTGCCTTTGCAGTGTCAAACATCCCTTGGAATAATCACCTGGCCCTGGAAGCTTTATAATTAATGAAGCTGGAGAGGGGGTTTTTGTGTCTTTGAACTCATGCCTTCGATAGCACTAAAGAATTTCTTAGACATTTGCAGGGCTGAGACAGATGTTTGTTTTCTGTTTGAAACAAAATTGTGGAAATTTATTTGCAGTACTTCTGTTTGTATCAGCCTAGCATCTCAAAAGTGGGAAGCTGATGCAGGCTCTGTCTTTAGTGGGCTACAGATGGTCTTCTGCAGGTGTGGCAGCGCTTTGGGTTACTCTTTGAGGAGTTAAATGAGTCTGTGCCTGTGTACATGTGTGTAACTGCAGGTGCCTGGGTTTTGCAGTGTTGTGTAAGGGAAGGAGGGAATACTTCCTGAGATCTTGCTAGGTAGGAGGCAATAGTGTATAAACTGTCCTCTCTACTCCCTTGGGATAATGTTTTTCCCCATGCCATCTTGAGACAGAAATAGAGCCTGTGGGGTTAGAGACCTTGTGAAAGGGAGTCTCTGAGATGAGGAGCAGGGACCACATTCATACTGGTGTTGCCCTGCGGAGAGTCTTTACCATGGCTGCCCACTAGCTGTGCCTGTTTGTGTACATGTAAGTGAACATCAAGTATTTGGTTGCATGAAGGCTGTATGTAGTTTGGTATACTTGACCCTGTTATGTGGAAAAAGTAGGTTTTTTTAGTTCCTAAGCTCTCTGGAATGCCTCCTTATCCCCCCATTGTATGAAGTGATGTATTTGACTGGATCAGCTTGACCTGTAAAATGAAAGCTACTGAAATGTGTCCTCCTTGATCTGAAAAACTGGATCTAAGAATAAATAATTCTTCTGCTAGGCACCAAAATAAACCAGGGCTGTCTGTGCTTACAGGCAAGGCTTGCTTTAGCCTTCAAGGTCCTAGGCAATCAAAAAAATCCCTGAGTCTTTCTTGCATCTGTGTCTGTGCTGTTCAGTCTGTGTTGCTGTCCAGGGAGCGGATGCCTGCTGGGCTACAAGGCTTGTTAGTGTTTCTGCAGGGAGGACCTGCTGCCAGTTTTCGAGGGCAAAGACACTTAGCTGTTTGGGGGAGGACTTGAAACCTACTTTTATGCCACATATGGAGCCTCCTTGTCTCCAAGTTCAAAAAGATCCCAAAGCATTGCTGTACTCCTGGCATCCTAGAGTACACTTTGTTAGCATACATGCTGTGTTTATACTTGAATTACTTGCAGTATACTTGCAACTTGCAGTAGCCTGCATCCTCGCTGAGAGTTTTGCTGCTCACTCAACTTGCTTGAAATGGGGACTCAAACCTGGTTGCTGGGGTAGAGGGAGTAATGTAGGAGGGATCAGAGGCAGTGAGCCTGCTGCAGATAGGCAGCCCTTCACTATCATGTATAACTTCTGCCACCCAGTCGCTGAGGAGGAGGGGTGTGTAGGAATAACCCACGGATTTTGTGTGGAAAAATACATCAGCTTTGTGAAGAAGAATTCATATCATTTGGTCAATTAAATAAAATGCAAAAACATAACAAGTTTATTTTAAACTCAAGCTCAAACATAATATCTCTCTGGTCATGCTAACACTTATGGACATCTGAATTGTTTATGAAAATGTTGCTTGATCTTATGATGTATATTTGTGGTGACATTCACTAGAAGACCACCTTTGCCTTGTGCATGTAGTTTTCCAAGAGTACAGCACCAAATATTTTTACATGATAATAATGTCGCTCAGCCTGCTATTCCACATAACCCCTTAAGTTTTTTAGTTGCAGTATTGCATAGACAGGTTGGAGTAAGGAGTGATTTTTAAGAACTTTATTCTCCATTTTACTGAAGTTTTAGTTATGAAAACACCTATATGCTTGAGATATGATTACAGTGTTAATATTGCAGAAGAAGTTTACGATTCAAATACTCTAAAACAAAAAGGTAAAAATGATTTTGTTTATTGTATTTAAGAGTCAGTGTAAAAAGTAATTTCGCAGTATCACTTAAATTTGTAAGACAATGAAGTGCACAAGAAAAACTTCATGTTGCATCTTCTTCCTAACACTTCTCTCTCCTGGGATGTATTTTGCAACTTGACTAAAGATATACAGAAACTCGGTTTAAATATCCTGAAGTTCCTTGTGTCCAATATTACTGCTCAAAACCAGGGTGTACTTTCTTCATCCTGCCCCATAACTAGGTGGATTCTTCCTGGAATAGCCACTGTAAGACTTTTCTTATGGTCCATAACTTGGAAATCAGCAATCACTGCTGGCACAGAATGACCTATGGCCAGAGAGTCAGTTGTTTTCTTCAAAATGTTTGGACAGTATGACTGAAACATAGATGAGGGTTTTATTTAATTTCTTCCACTGCTGCACCTTTCTTAACAGGATGTTCTGCTGCTTTGAACTTCTTTGAGCCCTTGGTCTTGCAAAAGCCTGCAAGCATTGTTCTGCATTGGTTGAAAGAACAGATTTGATCGAGAGAAAAGCTGTATTGGTTTTGGGCACATTGGAGATGTTGGCTCATGCAGGTGAGTGAAAGAACAAGGAGGGGGCATTACTGGGTCTCAACTTCGTATTTCAGGACATGTGAGTAAAAGCTGTGGTTAGCATTCTCGTGCACCATTACAAACACCTCCCTGCATCCCGAAGTGTTGCAGGTTCCCTCCCAGTAGCCTCTGCTCTGAGTGAGAGGGTAAGTGTTCTCAGCTTGAACTAGCACCTTTGCTATCCCATGCATTTTGAGTTTAAACTGAATGTTGCGATTCACCGGCAGCAAGCCAGAGAGTGGCTCCAGTATTTCATAGTCTTCCACCCACTTGCTGTAACTCTGAGGGAAAGCTGGCCACTTCACTTCAGTGTTCAGGCAAGTGATGAGGTAGTTGAAGATGTAGTCATAATTGCCAGGATCTGACTTCTTCTTGGCATAGATTTTCAGAACAAAGTTCCCTGCGTGGGGGAGATGTATCTTCAACTCAATTTGGTTCCCACGATGGATTTGCATGATGTGCCGCCTTCTCATATCCTCTGTCAAGCTGCTGTTATCAGAGTGCAGCGAGGCTAAGACACTTATGTCTTTGCCCAGGGTGAAGGTGACAGAACACCGTCCGTCGTTGGTGTGAATGATGGGGTCAGGGTGTGATGGCCTCAGGAACCCTTGCCGCTCCGTGAACCAGCTTGGTCCAACAGGCTGATGCAGGTCCTTTGGGAAACGCATGGCCTTGTCCACAGACTTGCACTCTACGACATATTCTAACACGCAGTTGTAGACCTCGTCTGAGGCTTTGGAGGGCTTGGCAAAGATCTGCAGTTTGTGACTCCCTGTCTTCTGTGGGTAGATATCCAGCTTCATTCCATGTTTTTTCAAAGTCATTAAACCATGTTCATCTGTTCCCTTCAGCTTAAATGTAAATAGTGTGGCAGAACGGCAATCCACTGATACAGAGGCTTTTCCATTTACTATGAAATACAAAAGAAAAGAAACTACATAGGAGTTTCAGTACATTTTTTTGCAGGTACACCCTGTTCTGGGAAGACAAATCTGTCCCAATAAATTACTGCTTCTCTAATAGTAAAATAAAGAGCTGCAATTGACAGGTTGTAGCTTGCAAGCTGTCTGCTTAGACCAGTCTTCCTCAAAAAGAATGAGGTGAAGAGCGGCCTTTGCTTTGGAGAGGTGCATTTATCCTATTTTGATATACACTGAAATGGAGCTGTGGTCCTATAGAATATAAAAGCCTGTGTGAAATATAACTGGAAGTACCATCAGCCTGTGTGCTTGAGAAGGGCTTAATTAGATGTGATTAGACGTGAGTCCTGCTAGTCCAGTAGCTGTTCCAAGAAGCTTCAGCGAAAAGTGCAGGAACCTTCCAGTACCTAGATACGAGATAATCTACCTCCCTATAAGCCTGTTCCCAAACAGCTTGAAGACAACACTAAGGCCTAAAATGTTGCCTTTAAATTCTACTCTGTGTTCTTAGCATTCATAAATTAGCTACCTAGCTAAATTCATGCAGCCTAAAACCTGAGGAAAGTGATCTTAAATTTGGGCCCCATAGTTCAGCGGTGTTACCTGGACAGTTTTCTGTTAAAAGAGCTGCTGGACTGACTTGGGCTGCTAAGTATTGCGTAAAGAAGTGCCTGTTTATCCATCATTCAGTAAGTCAAACTTTTGGAACATCGTAAAAGGTTTTAATCTCATTTTCAAGCCAGATTTGCTAATAAATAATAGTCATACTTCTCATTTTGCTGGCTGATGGAGTAACTCATCCTTAGCTGCTGACTGAGGCTTTCTTTTAGACCCAGGGGCTAGCTACAACAATTTTTCATAGCTTGAAAAAAAAAAAAAGAAAGAAAAAAGACCCTCCTCTGCCCCAAGAGCTTTGAGTACACTCTGCTTGCCAGAACCAAGCGGGAAATGTAATTCACTACATGCACGACAGTGCGTGGTGGATGCAGGGCTGCATAAGGAAAGATGCTCTGCAGCTTCCCCTCCGCAGGGTGTTACCTGTTTGGATGACAGTTGTCTCCGGGTGTGCAGTTAGTAGGCCCAACATGTAAAAATTACTATTGTGCACCATGTTGTTCTCAAAATCTTTCAGCGTCAGGGTTGGTTTAAGAAGCTGCCAGTTACTGTTATCTGGGAAGTGATTGTTAATGAATAGAGCAGGGTGAGTCAGAAAATAAAACTCATTGTACCTGGAAGAAGAAGGAAGAGATTAAAGGGAAATGAGTAATTATAAATAGTTAATTCTTCCCCTGCACAGTGGTGGTGGTTGCAGCAGGAGAAAGTCAGAGAGTTTTGGGCTCCTGAGAAACTGATGTCGGTGGGTTTGCAATTCTCCAGGCAGAGAAGGAACCTGAGCTTTGGTCTTCCATTTCCAGGGCACGTACAGAGCTTTTGGGTAAAACCAGGATATTTGCACTACCCCCTGCAACCATGGGCTCCTGAAGAAAGAGGGAGGCACTGCTTGTTGTTTGAAAGTGTGGAGGCACCCTCTCTCAGGCAGCAAAAAGCTATGAATCAAGTGCCACGTAGTATTGCACAAACTGAAGGTGTGATAATCAAAATAAGTTCGCTTCTAGCAGTTACATGGCTTGCTGCGCAGGGCCGCTGTTTTTCTACAGGTACGTGCTCCACCTCTTGTACAGGCTGCCCAGATACCTTGCTCAGGGCTTTGGGTCTTGCTGTGGGACCTAAAATTTGTCACTGTTTGGTGTTTCTTATCACACCCATCAGCTTTCTGCCTTTGGTATAGGTTTCTGTATTAACATAGAGGATGGTTCTTTACCTGAAGGTGAACTTGGTGAAAGAATCATCAACAGCACCACTTCCCCAGGTGCTATCAAGTAAATGCCACCTTCCGTCAAGGTAGACAGCGTTCCAGGCATGGTCAGAGTCCCCTGTGAAGGTCTGCCCCATCTTGTACCCGTACCCCTTAGAGTATCCTGATAGCTTCATGCACTGGATTCCTGCAATACTAAAAGGAAACAATAAGATGCAGCAGGAGACTTCTGTTTTAAAGCTTTCAGTGTACTTTTGTGGAAGGACGTGAGCAACAAAGTCCAGGAAGTCTGCAGCGCTTCCATCCTGTAGTCAAGTGGACCAGCTCCATCAGCTCCTCTGGTGCCTCCTTGCAGTTGAATCCCAGGGAAGTTAGAGGTTTTAAATGTCTAAGTGTGCAAGTGTACCTCTCTTTGAAAAGTTGAACTTCTGACCCTGGTGACAGACTACTGTGGTAAACGTCTAGGTTATTGCATCCAGAGACAGGCAAGTTCTCCCCTTTGACCACTGATACCACGTAGACACTTTCTGTTTTTCTGGGCTGTGCTGGTGAATGGCTTTGTATGCGGTGGGCATGTGAGAGTAACCCAAGGTAATGACGCCTGATGTGTTGGGTGGGGGCCGTTTTCTCTTGTAGCCTTTGCATAAGCATTTGGAGAGAGCATCCCACTGGAGTAAGGGTCTTTTCTCATTTTTGCATATTCCCTCTTTTTTGTCTGATGCACCATCAATTCAGCATTGTTAGAGGAGGGTGACAAAGATGAAGTGTGCTTAATTGCTCTCAGTCTTGTTACTCAGTGGAATCCCTTTGATACTCTCCACAATTGGCCCATGTAATTATAAATTAAAAGTGCGTCTGTTCATGCTTGTGTTCTCTCTGTAACAGTAGACCCGGTGTTTGGCACCAGCTAAGATATCTTATACCTCACGGGATTGTGGATGCTGATTTAGTTTCCTTAAAGAGTGAGCTGTGCTTGCCCAGGGTACAAATGATTAAATAGTCTCTTTTTCAAAAAAAAAAAACAACCAACAACAGAATACCCCATGTTGATGTGTAAATAAGATTTAAATAAGCACTGTGTTAATAAGCTCTCTGCTGTTGATAGCAATGGGTTCTAATATTGGCATCTTATTTCAGCATTAATCTAAAATTGCTTCACTTAGAGGATTGTCTTTTGTGTAGGATGGTATTGACATTTTTCTTCTTCATTGAAAAGTACGTTAAATGGAACAGCTACCTTAAGTAATAAAATGTGCATGCTTTGAGAGCAAGATTGTCTGCATAATGTGGGTTTAACTCAGAAGAAAAGTGATATTTATGGGGAAGATAATTAGCATGGCTGTTAAGAAGTCAAGCCCTGATAACAGATACTGGCTGGTAATTGGCAGTGCAGTAGTGCTTATAGGGAGGGCTGCTTTTTTCACAGAGATGATGCTGGTTTAAAGGGAAGGTGGTCACTTAAGCTTCTCATACAGACTTACTAAACTCAAACCCAGACATCTTTGTGTTACTTAGTTATTTGATACTCTTTCTTTAAGAGTATCAAATTAAATTCTTACATTCTTCCTAAAATTCTTTAAGAAAGAGTATAGAAAATAGAATCACAACTGCAAAGGGCTGATTAAGAGCCAGCTGGGAGCTCATGTTGGGTAGCCTGCAGAGAGAAGACCAAGTTATATATGGAGAGAAGAAACGTGACAGTACCCTGTCCCTGCTAAAGACGGCCAGCAAAGAGGAGGAGGGAGCATGCAAGCCAGCTCTCATTTAGCATGGGCTGGGATGCTGTGATAGCAAGGCCCTGCCTGTTGCACGAGGTATTCAAAAGTAAAGTAGCAGGACTGGAAGGAATGCCATTGAGAAACCTGGTGTCGCAGGTGGTCTGTAAAGTCTTTGCCAGCCCGCAGTCACCTGTGAGCCAAATTATAACGAGGAGCTGGGCAGTAAATCTAGAGCAACTCCACTGACAAGACTGGCAAGAGCTTGGATTTACATGATGTAACTGAGACTAGGAGCTAGCCCAGGAACTTTAAGGAAGATTTGATCCTACGAGTTTCAAGGGGGCCTAACAGGAGCTAAGTACCAAATTCCCACTAATTGCAATTTCATGGGGATTGGAGTCTAATCTGTCTAAGCTTCTCTAGACATTCTTGTCAGCTGGGATATTCAGAGAGAACATGAAGGGACAAGTTCTGCCCCCCGTTCTCTCTGTGCTCTCACTTACAGTGAATGTTAGCAAAACAGCAAGAAGGGTTTGTGCTTGGATATGTTCAAAGTTCCCAAAAGAAAGGTCAGAGCATTTAAACGGTGGTCTCTCTGGACAGACCAAAAAATGAGGCTAAAACATCCTGTAAAAGAGCAATTCTGTATTGGTGAAAAAAGTGATTGTGTGTCTGTTCTTGTGTAAATGACTTTATACAGATAAATTAACCAGGCAGAGAGAAGATTGAGAAGGTCTTCAGAAGTGCTTGAAGTGGCAATATGATGGTAGAAGATGACCTAAATACAAGGTGGACTGGAAGAACTGAATTACAAAACAGTTGGCAACATCTGCTTGGTGCAGCAAGGTTAAAAGCTAAGTTGCTTTTCTGCTTCAGAATGAGTAGGAAATAATCTGGATCTTGCTACAGGTGTCCCTGAAATTCAGTGGCACCCTCTTCCCTTTGATTTCAGGTTGACTTTGATTTCATCTAAAAAAGAAACAAATCTGGCTTCTCCAGAGGGAGACAGAATGGTTTATACTTGTGGTGGGTAGGTGTACACTCCTGTGCCTGAAAAGAAGAAAAGTTACTGACTGTAGAAAACAGGAAAAGCAAGAGGATGTGAAACCTGGATTATATGCAGACTAATTATGAATAAGGAGCAGCTAAGTGGTTAGATCCACTGTAGGAAGTGTGGTCAGCTTTGCTGCTGAAGCTGGTGCTGAAACCTCTGAAGTGCAAATAATTGTTTTACCTTCATCGTTAATTCTGGTAAGGGAGTTTCTCCCGAAGTCTGGACTGCCCTATTTAGGGCAAAACCTAAATTGAATTAATGAATTTACAGTCCCTGATTCAGTTGGCCACGCTACCTCCTTGAGTTGGTTGTTAGCTGAGAAGCCAGTTCTTGAGAAATGCCGATAAAATACTGGTCAGAAGCCTGTGTTTATGTTCATTGCTATTATGCCTGATGTTTGGAAACTGATGTTTTGTGGCCAGCTTCCCACTATTTGTGGCCACCTTTCCACTGTGACAGGAGTCCCAGCTAATGGGAAGAAGTCTGGCTGCAAAAGCTGTGGTTGGAAGTGACAGTGTTGGGTCTACAACAGGAACTCTTCTCTCTGCTGGCACTGGGACAAGTAGGACTCAATCAGTGTCAGCTGTTCACCTCAGCAGGGCCTTTGAGGGGACTCCAGGTGACTGGCAAATTGGGTTGTTTGTTAAAGTTGCCTCAACAGGAGTTATGAAAAAAAGGCATGTCAAAGACCTTTTTTTCCCCTCAAAACTTGGCTCTGAAAAACCTTTATATATGACAACTACTCTTTGCCTCTTGTCTTTGTGCTTAGACTCAGCATAAGACTTGAACAGTGCACAAGAAGAAGGGATGAAGAGAGATCCTCTTGCAAGAAAGGGGTGTTGTCTTTGATTATAGTTGTTCAGGAAAGGAGCTAAACATTTAGGTAATAGTTGACAAAAGTAATAGGCTGGATGACTGGGAGGTTTCCCAGATGACAAAATGAATAATCAACCTGGAACTGAGGTATTAAGAGTAAATCAACAGAGCCTTTAAATAGTAAAAGATATCCTTGGAAAGATTAATGTTTTTAATGAACTAAACATATGCTTTTTAATGAACAGATGCAAATTTCCCCCACTTCTAACTGCTAATAACTGTTCCATAAGATGCAGTTATAAATTCATACTTCATCATCCTATTTCTTTATTTTACTCTTTAGAAAGCAAGATCCGATATCACAGGTTATGTTATTGGTTGGAAGCATTCACCTCTAGCATCTGGCACAGTATTTTTTTTGTTTTCTCTCCTTTTCCCTGTAGATTTTGTTTGTTTCATGGTGAAAACATTCCCAAATCTTTTTGGATGGTGTGGAAAGCCAATTATTACTTACACATGCCAATCAATAACTGATCTTTAATTTTTTTTCAAAGCTACCTTGTAAATGGAAGCTGCTCTGCTGAGAAGGTGCTCCCTGGGAGAGCCACCTCGCAAGCCCATGCTCTGAGGCAAGTACAGCATTGCTTTCTGGCATTAGGAAGCCCCTTCCAGTCTTGTGTCCCTGAGTCATCAGGTCCAGTTTTCTCCTCTTGGACAACCCCTCTATGTAAGTTTGGTCCCAAACTTGCCAGGCACCTTCATTGCCTTCACTACTCCTCTAAGCCAAACTTGCATGCAGCTGTGAGAGGTTAGATGCTGCTCCTTGCTGTGGTGCTTGAGCAAGATGCCTTGTGCAGCAGCCATCGCCTTTCTTTACTGGGTTGGAGAAATGTGAGGGAGAAGGCATTTGTGCTGCATTCATATGCAAGGTGCCTGTGCTCCCTGCCTCTGCTATGAAATGGCTTTGTGATTGTAAAGCCCTGCTTTGTGGGGGAAATCCCACTTGTTTATGCAACTAATCCCCAGTGAAGTCAACAAGGTTTTGTAGGCAGGAGAATGGATTTTAGTCATTAAATGCTGATATAGATATAAAATGGGAATTGCAGTATTGGCCTCATCGGTGATGCACCTTGAGATTGACTGCAGAAAACAGTGTGGTAAGTATGAGGCAGTGTCCCAGTGGTGCTTCTGTAGTGGAGGGGAGAGGGCATCTCCAGAAGGTTTTGGGAAAACTTCTTCTAGGACTGTGCCTGCCTCTTTCATGGGAGCATGTTGGAGAGAACACTCCTTCTTGTTTAAGTCTTGCCATGCTTTTAACCTTCACATACAGATACTCAAAGGAAAAACCTAGCTTCTTCTAACCAAATTAGCTCTGTGTTTTCATCTGCCATTATGCTAATGCAATGCGAAGCTCAGCAGATGGCACAAAGTAAATTATGCTGGGGAGGGAGGGGGTGGAGGAGGAAGAAAAATTGACCTTTCTGGGACTTGCTGTTTTTCCACAGCATGGTTTGAAAGCTAAAGTTCCACGTCCTGCTTAAAGTCACATCAGTCAATGCAAAGGCAGACAGAATAGGCACAGAGATGACAATGAATGTTAATTCTCCCTGGCATTGAATGTTTCTGAGCTTAATTTACCTGCACATTTGTTCAAAGAGCCCAGCGTATCCCTCACAAATGCTCTTCCCCGTCTGAAGCACATCTATGGGTTTGCTCGACAGTTGGCTTTTGTTATGGTAGCCTACTACGTCGTATTCTGTGGGAAGGAACACAGACGAAAGTTCATTCAAAAGCCTGAGGCAATAGGATCAACAGGCAGCAGGAGCAACGGTTGGATTGCTTTTCATCTCCATGTACATGAGCAAAGAGAAATGAGCCGTGGCATGTGCTGCACAAGGATGTCGTGGACAGCTGGTGGGGGGAGAGGGACAAGGTCTATCTCTCATCAGCATTTGTTCTAAGTCTGGGCTGGGATTCAGCAGTTGAATCCAAATGGAAGGAAAAGTTGGTTGGTGTTTTTTTTTCAGAGAAAGTGGGCCTCCCCAGGGGCTGCCCTTGTGTGTGGGCATCTACAGTCTCAAGAGCTCCTGGTAAAAAACAGAGCACCCTGCATTTGAAAGAGTTGGACTCATGTTCCTGTCAAAGGAAACCATTCATTTTTTTGCAATCTTTATAAGCAATTTGTATTAAAAATACCTGGACAGCAGCTTGTTGGGAAATACCTGAAATGATTTGTTGCAAGTGAGTCATATTAATACCTGGAAGTGTAGAAATCTTAATTTGAATGAATGCAGAAAAGCTGCATAGCCGGGTTCCTTCAGACAGAGCCTGAGGAACTGGTCTGGGAAGGTTAATTAAATACTGACCAACCTTGGTCATGTCCATAACCTCTTTCTTAAAATACAAATGTATTTTTCTGACAAAGCTCTAAGGAATGCTGCCTCAGCTGATTCATCCTCCCTTTAATGCCGTGGAAGAAGAAAAAAAGCTGGCAGCATGCTGTATTTGTGCTTTGATGAAATGTTGCAACTGCTTGTCTTTTATCTAAGGGGCTCAGCTGATGGCTGCCTCAGGGTTGGCTTGTGGGGCTGTAGGGAAAGGCTGACTTTCTTGACCTGGGCTGTTCACTGGGCCACCAGCAAAGCTGCAGAGCACTTTCAGGGTCTATCTAGAGCTAGCTGGCTGCTTGTGGCTCTGTATTTATGCTAGAAATGATAGCTAAAATAATTTCTCTTAGTGCTGCTGCTGCAATGAAGGTAGTAGTCCATTGCATGTAGAGAGTTGGGTGGGAAGAGATATCCAGGGAGCAGCGCTCTCGAAATCCAAACAAGGAAGAAATTCATATAATTGGTGCTCTTCCAGAATAGATACACTGCATTTTTGTGAGCTGATTTAATTTCCTAGCAGTGTGTTTAGTTTCCGTGCATGTAAATAGGGGTCAGCCTCTGCAGGAAGGAAGCAGAACTGGGGCCAGGATGGTGTTAAATAAAAANGGGGGCAGGATTGTGTTAAAAAAAAAAAAAAAAAAAAAAAAAAAAATCTTTTGAGGTGATCACATCATTCCTGTCAGGGATCAGAGACACCCTGTGAATGCGTGTAAGGTAAATGGACTGACTCAAACCAGACTGGCTGTCCTGAGCAGGATCTGGCCCAGGCAGCGGCAGGCAGAAATGAGTTAATAGTGTAAAGACTAAATGATCAGCAGCCGATGGGAGGTCAATGCTGGGATGAGTCAAATGCTCGTTTTCAGGAAATACAGTGAAATCAGCAGTCTGCATATTTACAAGCAAGATTAAAGCTGCTCGGGATTGACCTAACTATGCTAGCTGTGCAGTTGCTGGCAAAGCTCTGCTGATCTCAGTGGGTGTGAGATTAGTCCAGTGCTTCCCAAATTGCTCTTCTGCTCTCCATCAGCTGGCCTGTTATGCCAGCAAACTGCACCGCACCAGAGCCTGTCAGGATGTGTAAAAGGTGAGGGAAGGAATAGTTGTACTTCTCCCCTTCCTCTCCCAAGAGTTAATGGGAAGGAAATATTTTTGCATATGCTATGCAAAATGCAATCAACTTCCACATCCAGTTTCCCCCAACAAGGAGCCTAGGGTGGCAAGAAGCTTTTTCGCCCCAGAGGTGCCAGACTGGAGAGGCTACAAATGCTGCCTTATCCTCCTTCCTTGTCCTCTTCGTATTTTGGTTATTTCTGAAATACAGGGTTGCCTGGCTTGGGGTTGGGTAGGAAGGGAAGAGGAAACTGAGTGATTGCGGCTCTCATGAAGGTTGAAAGGGTGCACATACAGGCAGGAGCGGCAATCGAGCTGGTGCCAGCACATTTTATGAAAGTTGGCCTCTGATGTGCTGCGCTGACATGGCTAATGGACGTGTCAATAGGACGAACGCAGTTAGGTACCAGCTAGCGACTGGAGCATGGGGCGTATCCACAATACACAGGGGCAAAGTTGGCTGTGAAAGCAGACTGTGAAAGGCAAGAGGGCACCTCTCCCAGGACAGGCTGTGCTGAGCGCTGGGTAGGGTCCAGGCTGCTCCTTGCAAGGGCTGGTCTGCTGCCCAAAGAGAAACAACAGAGGAGCTGCAGAAGCAGCTGTGATGACAATGAGCTGGGCAAGGCAGCTTGATGGTTGCTGGTGGTATCTAAGCTATGCTGGGACCCTCCTGGAGCAAAGGCACTGGGATGCAGAGTGCTCTGGGAAGGGCTGCATGGGGGGTGCGGGGATTCAGGACAGTAGTGGAGATGAAACTTGTGGTGTTGGATGGCTCTGAATGTGATGACCAAGCCTCCTGTGCTTGGCTTCATGCTCTGGCTGCTTAGATGATAAGGACTTGTATGGTTACACTCATGAATAAATTAGGTAGGAGTTAGAGATTCATCATGTGAAATCATTTACACACTAACCTTATAGGGCCTAGAAGTGCTAGGAGAGGGAGTATGGAAACACAGATCATGAGATAACCTCTGAATATATTTCTGGATGAATAAATCCAGAAAGCCTTCCTACCACCCACCATGTGAAACTAACCTAAAAGATATAAAGTAAACTGCAATGGCAGAGTAACAGGGGTGACAGCAACAGCCTTATCTTCTAACTGAAGATCTCAACCTACCTATGTGATGGCATATCCACATCCATATGGCTCGGACTTTCTCCAGATCAGTCCTGGCTTGTTTAAGCAGGGCTTTAACAAGTTCCTCTACGCTGTTCTTGATGTTTACCTGTTTGTGAGGAGGAAGCATTGCACGATTGTGGTGAAGAAATTGCTATTTCTTCCCCCTCCCTTGTTCTTCTAAAGCTAATGAGACCCCACCTGCCAAGAGACTGCTCTGACTTGAGCTTCATTAAAAATAGAAATACAAAGCCATGCTTCAGGCAACAAAATATTTTTGGTCATAGTTTCTGTCCTAGAGTGGGATCTCTGCAGGGAAATGGTTCTTCACTTGTTTGGGAGATTTTTGAGGTGCTTGCCCCGATAGCTCAGACTAAGCTGGTGTTAGTGCTGGTAGCTAGTTTTCAAGGAACGTCCCCACAGGGGAGCTGGGAGGAGGATGGAGGCAAAAGCAAGACTTACTTTTAATGCGTAGGCATCCAGCTTCTCAAATTGCTGCAGATCTACTGGCATAGATTTCAAAGAGGATTTGTCCCATGGATATGCTGAAAAGGAATGAGCTGTCGTTGTCTCGGGAAAGGAGGGGGTATTTTTCCTGGCTGTATGCTTGAACAAGGGGACACTGCAGCGCTCCTGCCCGACGCGTGGAGGCATCCATCAGTGGGTGCTTAAGCAGCAGAGGACATAAGGTCCCTGCCAGCTGCACAGAAAGCAGGAGCCATCCTGTCTAGTCTGGTATAATTTGGGCAATGCTGGAGAGGGAGGTGCCCTTGCATCTTTGGCACTGTGTACCATATAGCATAGAAAATCCCAGGATATTATATGGAGTTGCACGAGATATAACACAGGCGTATCAGGGAAAACCTGTGCTGTGGAAACCCTGGCAAAAACATGACTTTTTAAAAAACTCAGCGAAGAGCTGCGTTTCTTCAGTAGTTTTGCTGAAAGCGATGACTATTTTGCATGGTAAAGGGCCACAATTCTGCATGAATTCAAGTGCATGAGAAATGTTATGTGGGGAGCAGTTGGACTGAAACTGGTCTGCCTGTCTCTCTGCATCTTTGCAGGCTCTAGGCTCCCAGTTCTACTCAGTGTGAATAAAAGGTTAATAACTTGCCCTAATTAATCAGATAACTTATTTTTTAACAGCCTTTGAATGAGCTGACACTGTTCTCTCTCATCAGTGAGCCACCTGAGTGATCCAGCTATAGCTCAGCGCACAGACATATCGGATGGACATCTCCCCTGGACTGCCGTCTGCTCAGCACTTTCTTCTGAGCTGGTGAGAGGAGAATTGAGCTCTACAGCAATCTCTCCCCCTGTCATGTGCTGTCAAAGCCATTCAGGACTAAAGAGATTCTTCTAGCTATCTCTGTAGGATTGTTATTTCTCTGGAAAAAAGGACTTAAAAGAGATCACAAAGTGAAAATGCTGTTGCATGACTCCCAAGCGCTGGAAGAGGTGAATGAATGGTGCTGTTTGCCTGGAGAGAGGTGACAAGTGAATTGCATTGGGCTGCGTGTGGGGGCACAGAGGCTTTGGCTGGTTGCCTGCTGCTTTGTGACCCTGGCTAAGCAAGTGGGATGCCCCTCTACTGCCTGCTCAGTGAATGCCGCCGGGAGCAGGATGCACCAGAGGCTCCAAGAGCATCCTATCCTAGCTGAGAAGCTGGC
The DNA here is from genome assembly GCA_013400535.1 of Scopus umbretta. Taxonomy (NCBI): domain Eukaryota; kingdom Metazoa; phylum Chordata; class Aves; order Pelecaniformes; family Scopidae; genus Scopus; species Scopus umbretta. Next base: position 22,624 of record VZTL01055016.1, on the reverse strand, counting down.
AGTGCTTCTGGAATCTATATTCATCACCTGCACCCTCTCCATTCCCCAAAACAGGGCTCTGGTCCCTTTGCTGCCAGCTCCAGCCCACTGGGAAGGTGGCCAGAAGGTCTATTCCTGACTTGCAAAGGTGTTTTGTTAACATGAACCCTGCTCTTCGTAGAAACCTCTGCACCAGGGAGGGGTTATGGGGCATCTCACATCCCACATCCCAGTGATGGTGCAGCCTGCCAGGCAGGATACAGGCACATCCCTGTGCAGGGCAGGTGCCTGCCTGCCAAAATCAGCATGTAGGCTAACGGCGTCTGTTTCTTTAACAGACTTGTTTGTTTATCTGTTTTCCCTGAAAAAGGCTGACCTAAAGAGAGATAAAGCAGATTTATGCGTTTAAAGGTTCTCACGCTCTACAGCTCTGAAAATTACTTTTTGCCTTTTGGGAACAGGATTTTTTTTTTTTTTAAATTGATTACAATTTCTTTTTGTCTTTGTCAGGTTATAGCTGCAAAGGCTTCCCGCTTCTGCAGTAACTCCTGTAGCCCTGTGCAGTTAGGAAGTGTGCATTGTGCCTGTTTGCAGAGCAGCCTTCCTCAGGTGTGGAGCCTTGGGAAGGTCTTGGGCATCTGTGACATTCCCAAAGCCATCCCTGTCTCCCACCCTGATGAACAGAGGGCAGGGAAGCTGAACACTACTTGTGGTAATAGAAATTAAATCCCTTGTCCATGCACTTCAGTCTAGGCTTGCAGCAGGATAAGCCCTGTTTCTAGGACTGAAGGGCTTCCTATCTGAGGTTGCCCCGTGTTGTGCCCCACCGTGCCACCGCCATGGGGTGAGGGGACAGCTGATAGGTACCTTGCAGGTCTTTTCCTCCTGGTGGCCGCGGGGCTTCTGTCCTCTGGAAACCTAGAACATTGTGGAAGTGAGCGTGAGGTGAGCAGTTGTTGGCAGGAGAAAAAAAGACAGAAATAAGTGATTCTGGGGAACAGGACTGGGTGGAAAAAGCTGAAATTGAGGCTCTTCTTTGCTCGTTCCCTTGCATTCGGACATGGCTGTCAACACCCTGTAGAGTGTGGGTGCCAAGGGGAGAGGGATGAAGCCTAAGTTGCTTGGACTGCCACTGCGCCGTGCGTCCCCTCCTTGCTGTCCTGTGGCTCTGCAGAGGCCACGTTCCTGGGCAGTCAGACATCTCCTGTTCTACCCCGAGGGCTGGGGACATCTAACCCCTGCCTGCCACCCGGCCAAACCCCCCAGGCATGGAAGAAGGAAGAGCTGAGCTCCAGAGCTGTTATATGATAACCCTGCATAGAACTCTGTGGCAGCTGGAGGATTTCTGAGGGATGCTGCAGCCCCCAGACTGTCACCACCAGCTTTATTCCAGAGCCTGTGGAGGAAGAGACTCCTGTTGCCCCAGGAGCAGGGCTTGCTCCTCAAGCTGCAAGCACTGGCAGGGTCTAGCAGCATCTATATGACAGGGAGAGTGGGCATAGGGGTTGGCATCCTCTCAAGAGCCTTGAGTCCTTGTGGGGAGAAGGGAGTCTGTCTCCTCCTGGGAGCAACCTCCTGGGCAAGGGCTAAAGCTTGGAGACACATACTGTTGGCAGAGCAGAGCCTCACCTTTGTTGTCCTCACCTCTCAGGCTGGGCAGCCTCCGGGGACCTACAACAACCCCGGCATGGTTAGTGCAATCATTGCAACCCCTACCCTGGCTCGAGGGTGCAGCATATCCTTGAGCTCCTGGAGGGCTTCTTGCCCTCCCTACTTCTGCAAAGAGAAGGCTGCAGCCTCTTCTCCCTCCCACTCTTGACCTGCTCTGCCAGGATGCAAAGCCCAGGCTGTACCTTTTCCAAAGGAGAATTTCTTGAAGAGTTGTGGGGTGGTATCCTTGGGATGGATCTCCACCGTCATTTGGGTTCCTGCAAGAAATGATGACAAACTCCCTAAGAAAGGGAAGACTAACCAGGACGCAGAGGAGAAGGGCAGGATTGCCTGCTGAGGCATTGCTGAAGCCAATTCTTAACTTTAGCAAAAGAAGTGGCAGCTCTGGCGATTGTGAAGGTACCGAAGTGCTTGGCTTTCTGCAAAGCAAAGTGCCCTTAAGAGAAACTGTACAGTCAGAAAGCACCTGGTCACCTCTGGCGTGATTTGTACTTCTTAAAAAATAAGAGACAGGCCATTATAGCCTAACAGGTGATAAAGTGGATCATAAATAAAGCAGAGGTCCTCAGTAAGGATTATGTGGCAGCTTAAAAAAAAGGTTTATCACCATATTAAATAGCTCTTGATGGAGATACAGTAAGCAGATAATCAATTTCTTTCATTGATTTTTCTTGGAATCAAACAGAAAAAGGCTCAGAGCTATGAAAATTATTTGACTTATGACAAAGTCTTTGGCAGAGGCTGTTGCCTGTAAGAGGCAGAGTCCTGGCAGAGCTGGCTGCGGTCCAGGCATGCCCTGGGACTTGTGCTCTGTATGCCATGACGCTCCAGAACAACCTCAGATGGAAATCTGGGGTCTTGTGTTTAAAGTTTCATAGAGAGAAGTACAAGGAAAAAAGTTAGGGAGTGTCTTCTAAGAATTACCTGAACTTTTTGAAATAGACTGCATTTTTTTTGGCAAGTATTTCAGAAGGTTTTCTGCCACTGAGGTTCCGTGGAGGAGCTCGGTGTGCTTGTGGGCTCCCCATTTCAGATCAGACAGAGATTATTTTGGAGACTGAAGGTCAAGATGTTAATGCACCTCGGGGCTGCCATCCAATCGTGTGTGCTACCTCCTACAATTTTATCAAGGGTCTCGTGACATTTGGGGTTTTCCTTGAAAGCCAGCTCTCGGAACCAGCTAATTAGGTAGGAATCTGCACTTTCATCAAAGAATAAGTTTTTCCTCAGAATTTAACTTTAGAAAGGTATTTTATCTCCTGTGATTATGCAGAAAGGTTTGATGTCCTTCAAAGCCCCAGAAGCAGAAGGCAAGCAAAATTGTAAAAACTGTAAAAAATCCTTTTAAAACCTAGAGTTTTACTCCAGTGCTTGCGTATATCAGGTTGTCAAGATTAGAGCTGGTTGGTATATCTTGCTAATTAATTCAAAGGTAAAATTAAGTTGTTTCTCAAAGACATGACTGTGTCCTTACTATTTTTATATTTTCAGGGATCCTTTTTTATTTCTCAAGATTATTTTATCTTTGGGTTTTTGTGAGTTTTCTTGCCAACATCCACTTTCTCAGTTTTCCCCCATAAATAAAATATTTTTGTTTTCAAGAAACAAATTTAATGATGAGGAATGCCTTCTTCCAGTAAGTTTAAAAGGCATTTAACAAATGAAAAAACGTAATTCCACCAAAACTTTTCAAAGTACTACATCCATTGGTTCAAAAACTAATGGTACGAAATGGTTGCTTATGTTTTTATGATGCTTTTTACTATTCATAATTGCAACATCCTTCATAAAGAAACACTTGCATTTCTTCTCATTCTCTGTGGCCAGACAAGTCATTGGCCAGTGAGTGCTTTGGGGTGCAGCTGGACCAGCAGTGCCCCTGCTCTGGTGCAGGGATGGCTCCTTGCAAGGATCTACCCTATGAAAGGACTTCTGCAACCAGCTGTCTTAAGCTAAACTTCTGCCATTATTATTTCTTCCAGTACCCTTGCACCCTTCCGTCAGCACTGGAATATCAGACATTGGCAGGAGTATGTTGTTATCATGCTTTCTGATTACATCTATGCTATGTCCTGGTGGTCTGGGGGATGGTGGAAACCCAGGTGATCCAGGACCCACCTCCATGCTTCCATGCTGAAAGACCCAAGGATTGTCCAGGCTCCCCTAGGATTTTTAATTCTTCATTCTCAAGATCACAAAATGGTCAGGGTGGGGCTTTTTTGCTCTTTTGAGGTGTTCAGAGGTTATTTTATTACAAAAATGCTTGAGCTGGAGCTCTCTGAAGCCCTGCTCTGAAAAAACATTACCCCTTGGGTTTCTACTTACCTTTGTTAGAGTAAGAAGTAATGGCTTGCATCTGCTCACAGAGCTCCTTGGATACTCTCCGGTCTGGTTGTACAAAGAAAAACATCTCAGTACTTTGAAGAGACTGGAGGTGCCCAGCACGGAGGTGGACTAAATCTGGGCCTTTGCTCAGCAGCGAAGTGAATAATGACACAAGAAGCCCAAGCCCATTCTCCAGCTTCAATGCCCAATTGCTCGTGGTCCAGGGGTGCCTGACTCTGCTCCAGAGGGATGCTCCAGCCTGGGTAAGGCTGGAGCAGGCACTGGCACTCAGGGAGGGGGTTTGGGTGCTAGGATCAGCACGTGTGAGTTCGGAGAGGTGAGTGGTACGGAAGGGCAGTGTGGGGGGCTTGGAAGCGATGCGGTCCCTGAGCAGGAGCATGGTGCGGTTCTCAGCATCTCATCCTCATCTTCCTCTCCCCCCTCTGTGCTCTAGGAACCCCTGACCATCCAGGCTGACTGGCCCCAGGGTCTTTGGGGCAGAGGGAGGTGTGTGGAGCACCTGGTGTGCCCGGAGAACACTAGGCAGCATAAATCCGCTCCCCCAGGGTTGCGCTGACAGTTAGCCAGGGCAGTCAGCAAATGTCAGATGACACTGAGCCATAGCCCCCACGTGGCTTTGGATGCTCGAGCCTTGCCGGAGGTAGAGTGGATGCTGGCCAGGACGCCAGGGCGATCCCTTTCTCTTTTTCAAAGCGTCATGGGATCGCCGTCCTGCCAGCCACCAGAGACCAACGCAAGGAGCCTGGTTTTCATGGCTCATCCCGAAGGCCAGATACCATTCGTACCTTGTGGCTGTGACAAGCATCAGGCCCGTGAATGATGGGATTTCGTGGCGCGGCATGGGGCCGCAGCCTGTTTATCTCGGTGGGGCTGGGCGAGGCTTATGTAATACAGTTTGTAAATATTGCAGCAGCGCCAGCTGCTCGATGGTGTCAGAGGCTTCACCAAGACGCTAACACGGCTGATTAAAGGGGAATTTATTAACCCTTGCAGTGCTAGAGGAGCGAGAGCTCTGCCTGCTCCTCTGGATTCCTTAGTAATCCTCACGGGGATTTAAATTGTGCCTAAGGTAGAGCTGCAGGGAAAGGTTTCCCATATGCAAACTACATAGTCCTGCCATTAGTTTGGGGTGGTGAATGACTGATACCATCCTCTCACTTGTAATGGAGTCTCTGACTTGTCTCTCCAGCTCTGGTTGCAGACCCTCTTGAGCATGATGAAAGAGCGAGAGAGTGTTGAATATTTATCTGCTTCCCGGAGTGGAGGCTTTTGTTATCTGGTGTCTGAGACCATCACATTTGCAAAAACAAAACCAAAAACCCCCGAGTTGTATCTTGCCATGAAACATTGCTTGCTTACAGTCTGTGAGTGCCATCCAACCACCACTGATTTCAGAGGGGCTTGGATCAGGGCTCCTGTCAAGCATCGTAATGGATTTTGTATACTGCTATTCCTTGGCCTGTGGAAGCAAATCTCCTGTTTGGTGTAATTAGAATCCACTGTTTGGGTACCATGAGAATTACCTGTTGTCTTGCTTTACCTTTGCCCCCCTGCCTTTCTCTGCTAGCCACCACATTGGGCTTAGACTGCCAGGAAAGCAGGCTGGGTGGTCTGATTCCCTTCCTCAGGAGCTGCTCTGTCCTGTTGCATCACAGTCCTGCATCCTGGCTGTGTACAGCCAGGGGTAACCCCTTCAGATGTTCCTTCTGAACTGTTTCAGGGCAGAGGTGTGAGGAACTGGCAGGGGAATATTCAAGACTAGCAGCCATATCATTCCTGGATAGCAATCACACCTGCCTTGTGCTCAGCAATCTCTGAGTGGGGGAGATGAAGAAAGGACTGGTGGATAGATGGGTTGAAACTCCAAAGGTTTCTTGCACACCCCAGACCCTGCTTAAGCTGTGTGAGTGCTGGGGAAATCTCTGTAAGCTCTATCTGCAACCTGAACAATTTGGGGCACTGAATTTCCCCTGCCGTCAGCTGGCTATGAAATGTAAGAGCTCTGTGCACCTGAAACATGACTGAGCTCCATGGCAGCTTGGAGGAGAATCCCCTGCATCTGCCATGTGCATGTGCAGGCTCTGCAGTGCTACCGATGTGCGTCCTCACCACGGGGCAGAGGAGAGCATGGAGAGGATGCTTCCCATGGCACATGGCCCAAGGCCCTCCATGTCTCTTCATTGAAGTGCCCCAAAGTGCTGGAGAGGGATGGGTTGTTTCAAGTACGTTTATGCTTGAGAGGCACAGCTGGGCGCTAAAAGCTTGCAAATGGGTTTTGTGTACTCTGGTTAGTTTATCAATAGAGTGAGAAGATGACATACCATTAAGGTCTCTCCCCTGAAGTGGCTGTGATCTGCTGTTTCCATTTCCATCATCCTGCAAACCTATAAAATACAAACATGAGATTGGCAGACTGTCCTCCTGGAGTGAGGTTCTGGCACTTCCTGGAAGCCAAGCACCCTGAAATCTTTCATGTAACCCATCATTCCAGCTGAACCCAGGTGCCATCGGGATCCACCTTCCCTCTTGTCTGCAGCATTTATTGCAGCCCCTGTTGCTAGAGTATGAAATGCCATGAGGAAGAAAGTGCAGTAGTCCAGGTCTAAGTTGCTCTGATAGGGCTTGCTTGTATTAGGGTACGTGCTGGATGCCATGTTAGATGAAGCACGAATGCAACTTCTGTGTTAGCTTTGCCTGTCCTTGTTAGCCTGGAACTGGTTGTCTGAAAATCTAGCTTTTCCCCAAGGTTTTAGAGCAGGAATACTCCTTTATCTCCTTTTACTTCTGCAGGGAGGGTCCCCTTACAGTTGTAGAGCACAGCCTTAGCTTCTTGGAAGATCCCCTGAAGGATAGGAGCTGGGCCAGGGAGACTGTCCCAAACTGTAACTATAAATGGCTCAGGGTAGTCATCCTTGGAGACAAAGCCTAGACACGCTTCAAACAAAACAGTTTTGTTCTGGTACTCTGTTGTAGTAGGTGCTGGTCTGGGGTGCAACTGCTGACCTCTCCCCTTGCTCCCCTTGCACAGCCGAGAGAGCCTGTGGAGGCACCTCAGGGCCAGTGTAGGACAGAGCAAGGTGGAAATGTGGTCCTCAGATTAGTATCTGTGCATATGTCACCTCCTCCTGCACCCTGGGTTGCATGCACTAGAGCCGGACACCAAGCAACATGCAGCATGCAACACTGCATCAGCAAGGGCACTCCTGCACCAGGAGGTCCAGTGAAGGCATGCTGAGTTTCTACAAAGTTTGAAGTTTGGGAGTTTTGCAGCCTGTCTGCAAAGGAAAAGAGGAGTTGGGGCGGGGGGAAGCCCAAACCCTGCTCCAAAGCTGCTGCTTCCCTTCACCATCTCCTGGGCAGCTGGCGCTGCACCTGCAGCCCTCCTCTCCCTCGCACCCACTGCAGGCAGGACGTTACCTGCGCTTCGGCTGCCTTCCGGCTGTGTCTCTGTCTGCCCTTTCTGCTTGCTTGCTGTCTCCTCAGGGTGGACGATAAGCAGCAAATTGATTGTTACTGCACTGGAATCTGTCTTAAAGTCCATGGTACCCATCAGAGCATGGCCAGGGCGCCGGTCCCTCCGCGGAGCTGCTGCTGCTGCGAGCTGCCGTGTTTATTTTCCGCCCTTGGGAAGGCAAGCGTGCTCCCCACAAGCCGCAGCACCGGCAGGCTGGCCCTGCCAACTGCACCGCGAGTGCTCTGCCAAAGCCGACCCTAATGAAGAGGTTACAAGTCACCTTTGAAAGGAAATCGCAGGAGGTATCCATTTCCTAAAGCAGAGGAAGGAGCCGCGTTTCGGCCGGGGGGGAGGTCTGGTTTCAGAGCGTGCCCTCGTCTCCCCCTCCCCTCTCTCTGCCCTTTTCGGCTTTAAGCACTTGCCCACACTCAAATCCCCCAGCAGCACTGTTCACGGGGGGGGGTTCGCTTCCCGGCGGTGGAGAAATCCTTAAAAGGCGTTCTCTTTTGATCCTCTGCCCCGGTGGAAACTTAAATGATGCTTGGGAGCATAAATAATAACAATAACCGCTGCAGGAGGGGAGAGGAGGGCAGCAGCTGCGGCATGGAAAAAGGGGGCTGAAACGGGGCACAAGCAGCGGGGAGGACCAGCCTTTGCAGGGCTGCTCGGTGTGCAAAGTGGCTGTAGTGAAGAGAAATGCATGGTGCGAGCTGGACTGTCCCAAAGGAGCCAAAACCATCAACCTCTCTCTGCCCAAAACGACCCCAAAACCCCAACCTCCCTCCCTCCCAGCCTGCCAGCCTGGCTCTCTGGGGTAGCTGGAGACCACTAATTGAAAGGAAAGCCATGCAAACCCCTGTCTTTCTGGAAACTCTCCCAGCCCTAAAAAATGGGGGACAAGAAGGGTTACAGTGCGAGTTAGCAACTGGGCTCAGCCAGCCCCTGCAGCTCAGAGAAGGGGCTGGCAGGGAGACATTTTCTAATTTTACCACTGGCCCCTGTCCCACCCGCACTGCCAGCCCTGGCCAGCTTGGCTGGTGGTCCCAGGGGAGCGGTAGCACCTGTGGGCTGAAGGGCTCTCCAGCAGCGTTAGGAAAGACTGCAGGGGTGTGGGAGGCACTGGCTGGAATAGGGGGGGTTTCGTGAGCTCGGCACAGGCAAGGTGCCTTTTTGTGGGTGTCAGGAGTGCTTTTTGGGCAGGAGTGTGAGAGCACTGGGTTCCTCTGGCTGCAGGCTGGGGGAAGTTGTTGTCCTGGATCCGCAGGCAGGAGTTGGTACTACTGCCTGGTGTTAGGTTACTCATGTTCGCAGACACGGGTTTTCCCCGTGGATCTCTATATAAATCCTAGTCCCTCCCAATCTCCTGCCCCTTTTCTGTTCCTGAACCCCTTCCAAAGCATGGACAGCCGATACGCCCCCATGCTTGCCTGCAAATCCAGCCCTAAGCAGCTCTTCAGCAGATCCAGAAATAGCATGCGTGGCTGTGGGGAACCTTCCTCCATCCAGCTTTGCTGGTGCACCTTCACGTGGTCCTGCACCTTCTGTGACCCCCTGGACAGTGCCAGCAGCATCCCTGCCAAGAGAAGACCATCAAGGATGGGACGTTGCATGTAAGCCCCAGTAACGTGGCGAGAGTCCCATGCTGGGGATGGATGATACTGTTGTTGGGGTCCAGGTAGCAGTTTTGCTCTTTAGTGTGTGCAGCAGTGCGGTTTTAGGTTCAGGGGTCCCTGGTTCATCTCTGGCTGTAAGAAGCTAGCTGGAGGTGGTTAAACCTGAGGAGAAGGAGGGAGGGAGAGACAGACATACACTGAGACGTGCTGGGCTCCACCAGGCAGACTTTCCAAGCCATCTGGGGCTTGCCCGTCTCCAGTTCAGGTCCCTGAGATTTATGGCTGGAGTGACTTTCTAATCACAGTTTCGCCATCTGCCTGTTGGCCTTTAGCACCCCCCTCTCACCTGTCACCGAGCTCTGCCGCTACTGCCTGTGCTACCCGGCGAGGAGCACCCTTTCCTCCCCATTGCCCCAGCTGCTTGTCCGAGGTACAGCCCTTGTTCCTGTGGGTCCCTTCTCCCTCATCTTCCTGGGTGGGACCATCTGATCTCCTGAACTATTCATCAGCACAGCTGAATCCTAATTCTGGTGTCACCCAGGTCCTGCACGAAACTCCGCTCCAGCCAATGCATCTTCCCACCAAACCACTTCACTCTGCTGCTGCATCCTGTCGATGGTGTTTTCATAGAATCATAGCATCATTTTGGTTGGAAAAGACTTTGAAGGTCATCAAGTCCAACTGTTAATCTAGCACTGCCAAATCCACCACTAAACCATGTCTCTAAGCACCACATCTACACGTCTTTTAAATACCTCCAGGGATGGTGACTCTACCACTTCCCTGGGCAGCCTGTTCCAATGCTTGACAACGCTTTCAGTGAATAAATTTTTTCCTAATATCCAATCTAAATCTCCCCTGACACAATTTGAGGCCACTTCCTCTCGTCCTATTGCTTGTTACTTGGGAGAAGAGAGTGACCCCCACCTTGCTACAGCCTCCTTTCAGGTAGTTGTAGAGAGCAATAAGGTCTCCCCTCAGCCTCCTTTTCTCCAGGCTAAACATCCCCAGTACCCTCAACCGCTCCTCATCAGACTTGTGCTCCAGACCCTTCACCAGCTTTGTTGCCCTTCTCTGGACACACTCCAGCACCTCAACAGCCTTCCTGTAGTGAGGGGCCCAAAACTGAACACAGTATTCGAGGTGCGGCCTCACCAGTGCTGACTACAGGGGGATGATGACTTCCCTACTCCTGCTGGCCCCACTATTCCTGATACAAGCCAGGATGCCGTTGGCCTTCTTGGCCACCTGGGCACGCTGCTGGCTCATATTGAGCTGGCTGTTGACCAATACTCCCAGGTCCTTTTCCACCAGCAGCTTTCCAGCCACTCTTCCCCAAGCCTGTAGCGTTGCATGGAATTGTTGTGACCCAAGTGCAGGACCTGACACTTATCCTTGTTGACTCTCACACAGCTGGCCTCAGCTCATCGATCCAGCCTGTCCAGATCCCCCTGTAGAGCCTTCCTACCCTCCAGCAGATCAATCCTGCCCAACTTAGTGTCATCTGCAAACTTACTGAAGGCGCACTCAATCCCTTCGTCCAGATCATTGATAAAGACATTAAACAAGTCTGGCTCCAGTATTGAGCCCTGGGGAACACCGTTTGTGACCGGCTGCCAACTGGATTGAACTTCATTCACCACAGTTGTTTGGGCCTGACTGTCCAGCCAGTTTTTTATCCAGCAAAGAGTGTGCCCACCCAAGCCTTAAGCAGCCAGTTTCTCCAGGAGGATGCTGTGGGAAATGGTGTCAAAGGCTTTACTAAAGTCCAGGTAGACAACATCCACAGCCTTTCCCTCATCTGCTAAGTGGGCCACCTTGTCATAGAAGGAGATCAAGGAGTCAAGCAGGACCTGCCTTTCATATGCCCATGCTGACTGGGCCTGATCACCTGGTTGTCCTGCACATGCCACATAGTGGCACTCAAGGTGATCTCTCCATAACCTTCCCCAGCATCAACGTCAATGCATCAATGCATCTAGCTAATGCAGCTTCCCACCAACCCACTTCATTCTGCTGCCGCCTCCCATTGATGGTGATTTCCCTGCACGTCCTGGCTTTGCTCCTCCAGCAAAGCAGCTCGCTCCTCTTCCTGGTCTTCTCTTAACCTTGTTCCTCCAAAAAGGCGATGGCTCAGTGACAAGAAGAAGGAAAAAGATCTGTTTGGGGACATTGATAAAAGAAGGTTTCACTGGTGCAACCCAAGTCACACTGAGAACATGAGCTGAACTCGGTGCAAACACCCAGATCAATGTTGTGGTGGCACTAGCTGGTGTTAAACTGATGCATTGCTTCCCTGGCAGCTCAGAGCTGGAGCCTCTGCAGCTGAGCATGTGGTGGTCACTGCTTCGGTTGCTGCTGGTGCTTTCCTTCCTGGTGGGCTGTAAAAATTAGTAGAGTCTTATTTTATTTCTCTTAATGGTGAGCTGGCTGCTCCTGGCCCAGCTGCCTGCAGGCAGCAGTACTGCAGGCTGAACACCACTCTGCTGTCTTTCCTCCAACAGCCTCAACTGTGTTCAGCCAAAAGGTGTTTCCAGTGCAATGAAAGTATCTGCAGGAAGTTTCTGCTCTCCTAGAAATAATGCTTATCAGGGAGAAGGTAGTTGTTTTTGGAGGGACCTTTTGCATTTTCTTTTCTTCTATTTTTTCCCAACAAAAGGATGCCTTGAGGAGGGAAAGGGAAGGTTCCTGATTGTGCTTTTGTGACAGTGCCATGAGAACGAAGGCAAAGGCTTTGCTTGAGGTGGGTGCTGCTACCTCCCCCTGCAGCAGCAAGCTCTCCTTGTTTGAGAGATTTTTTTAAAGCCATGCAATTTCTCATGCATAGGAAACCTGTTGTCGGCCTGAGATAAGGTCATGACCAGCAACATCTGTCTGTGTGCCAGGATATTTTTGAAGCTAAAAAAAATTTACATTTTGAGGAGGGAAAGAAGAAAGCCTTTTATTGCTGTGTTGATTTTAAAATAAAGGCAGCTCTTTGAATTTGCTGCAGGATTTAAAATGCTCACCTAAGTACCAGGGAGATGAATTAATGGCCAGAGAACAAGAGAAGCTATCAGAGTGGCATGATTACATGTATTTACCACATGGCTGCCATTTCTCCAGGGGTGATCCGGGGAGAGAGAGACTGTACAAATGTAGAGCAAGAATTAGGTTATTTGAATCCCATTGGGTAGAAAGGAAAATTGCAGGCTGCGTGCCCCAAGAAAATGATTTTAACTCTTCTGCAGGTGTTTTGCCTTCACTGCGGTCTGTAAAGGCTCCAGCAGAAGGTGTGGTGGGAAGATTCTCTGCCTCTGCTGTGCCAAAGGGTGGCTGCTGGAGACCTCAGTCCTGCTAGGGCCATGGTTGAGGGTGCCCAAATGCTTTTCCAAGAATGTTGTAGATGCCTGTACCTGGAAAAAGAGCTAGGGCTGCCCTTCTTGGTGCAGAGACACAGGGAGATGGCTTACACCCCAGTGGTATGGGGTCTTCTCCACTCTCTGGAGAGGAACCCTGGGCATGTAACTCCAGTGGAGGCAATGCCAATGCCATCTAAAGATTAATCCCAGCCCCTTTATATTAGTTCAGAACTAACATGTCCTTGGTGACACCTTTGGTAATTGGCTAATACTCATAAAACTTTTGCCTTTCGTTCGATGCTTACTGGTTCCTGTGTTATGACAAATAATATCCCCATTTCCCCACCTGTGCCGTCCATGTAG